>CM076579.1:1610575723-1610750336 GCA_034641835.2 Pinus albicaulis
AAGATAATTTTGAAGGATAAGGACATCACAAGACTTCAAGGATGATAAATTTTCAAAGGAAATTTTCACTTCAAAGCTTGAACACCAATTTAGCCACCTGTTTTCTTTGACAAAATATTATAGGTGGCTAATAGGAGGGATAAGTGTTTTGTATTTGGAGTGATATGTCGAATTTTTTAGAGAAATTTCTTGTTGTAATTCAAAGTATTGTTTTACTTTGAGAGAGATTGAGTCAGTGAATATCCATATTTTGAAGACGAATTGCTTCTAAAGGTTGTGAGCTTGCCATTTTCATTACTTCAAGGTGGAGATTTCTTATGTACTCAATACTTAATAAAGATGTCATTTTTTGGTGATTGTGTCCTAGATCTGCCCGAAATTGAATAAGGGGATCTTAGCTACACTATGTGTGTTTGTGATGGCACATGTTTTTTATGCCTTCATGTTGTTGCTTTTTGATTTGTGTCTAGTTGTGACACATCAATGATTTCATTTAATATCACATACATAAAGTTCAATATCACAAGCACAACAGATGTAACGAAATAGCTGCAAGGTAGGAAAATTAAACTCAACACATGCATTTGCGCCACTCCAACAAACAATCAAAGTTGTCAACATCAGCATTACATCAACAAGAAAATTCACTCAATACAATCAAATTCATGAATCTGGAAACTCCAGCGTTTTCAAAGAAAAGTCTACATCAGCGTTCTTGCAAATCCATTTAAGAACTTTTAATCAAATTCATTGTTTTAAGTGAATCATTAAAAATTCATTGTTAATGAATTTTTAAGAGGACAAGGGAATTCATTGTTTTAAGTGAACCATTACAATCATTGTAAGATTTCTTGGGTGCATTTTCAATTGTGTTCAACACCCTTTCTTTAAAGCAGAATCAAGTGAATGCATGAGTTTTAACTCTAAATAAAACAAGAAAAAAGTTCACATATCCTGCAAGCGAGCGTGATTATTCATTCAAGCCACATGCATCAAGTCAGTACAAAGTTCAAACCATCAGGCGAGCCAGCATGAATTTCATTGCAACAACCATCAAAGCAACCAAACAAGTTCAACTCTAACACCAATCAAGAAAGTTGAACTCGACAGAAAGTGAGCGTGAGTCCCAGTAAACTTGAAACAAGAGAAACAAGTTTCACCAAGCAAGAGATCCAGCAAATTTTGAAGCAAGCGAGCGTGACTATTCATTCAAGTGAGCGCTTAAACAAACGTGATCATCATCAAGTAAGTCAAGTGAGCATGAAGTCATCAAGTAAGTCAAGTGGGCGCTTCAACAAACATGATCATCATCAAGCGAGCGTGAATTCCAGAGCTTAAGCAAGAAAGTTCTGCAACTCTAGCAAGTGCAATAAGCAACAAATCAAGCGAGTGTGCCATTCAAGCCACATTCAAGAGAGCCTACCATTCAAGTGAAACAGTTCAAAGTACGACATCTACAACAAGAGAGCCTGATTTCAAGTGAGAAAGTTCAGATGGCACAACATATTCAGTTGTTAAACATTCTTCACAGTTTGATCATCTCAAGTGATGAAGACATGGTGCAAATCAACAAAGAAACTCTTGTTGATCTTTTACGGCATCTACAACAAACACATGAAACCATTTATTTTCTTCAACTAGAGTCGCAACTTCAACGGATATAATTGCAAGAAAAACATGACACTTTCAAGTCTTTGAACCATTGCTATAGGGTAAACTGCTTGGGTTGTTGGTTTTCAAATATCCCTCTCAGGGCTTTCCGGTGCCCGAGGCAGACAGTAAGATTAGCTGTGCTGTTCACAAATATGGCATGAGCATGTTCATATTAACTTAAAATAACTTGATGGAATGTGATATAAAATTACCTCTTTGACAATCTTGGAGTCCCTTGGAGAGCGTTAGGCAGCGAAACAAGAGTCCTTCTTCACTGGCTCCAAATATTAGTCCTGAAATAAGTCAAAGCACCCGTGTAATTTCTAACATAACGTATATCCTATCAATCAAATCAATATATAATGAACTTCTAAATTATACACATCTGAGCCATTCATATTATGCTATGTAAATGTTCAAACAATAATGAAAATATTAAGCATTGAATGGACAAAACGAACACAGTTCTATTGATTTTGAAAGAAGGAGGATTACAACCGTCGGTTGTACCAAGCCCTCCTCAGTCTCCCAATCTCTTTTATCTCTCAAGTGAGGAAGTCCAATTCAAAAAGCTCTCTAGGAATCTCTTTGACTCTTGGCCTTCACAATATAAAACTATTCTCTATTCCACAAGTATGAAAAAACCTTTAGCAATCCTTCGACCTTCAACTAAGAGCCTTCAACTCCTTTTTATAGGAGAGGGAGAAAGCCATTGTTGCCTTTCTCTTTCCACTAGTTTGGAATATAAAAAACTAAGACGTTTCTTTAATCTCTATGCTTTTGCCTCTTAGGGAGTTCAGTATTTTATGGCAGTGACCAATAATGAATTGGTGCTTTGGAGTTTCCTTTGTGAACTGACTCTCTTGTGAGGGAAAGTCAGAGATTCAGATCATTTTCCGCGCGTTTTTCCCATTTCAAACTTAAAACATGGGTAACGCCACCCTCTAGTGTAAACAGAGCATTGCCCTAGCCACTAACGTGGAACATTCACTTGTCTTATTCGTTATAATGCTCCTGATTTGTTATAGAAAGGCGTTACCTTGGTAGAAATAGGTTTAATTTAGGTCTTTGTATTCCTTCCATATTTGTCTTCTCCTCTGAGCTGATGAGGAGGTATTTTGACCTGTAACAGATGCCCCCTAAAGTGTGAGGTCAGAGACAAATATGATGGCCAAAATACTTTATACTTTGTGTAGAGATAAAGAGATTAAAAGATTGAGGAAAACCTGAAACAACAACATATGTCAGAAAATATAGTATCTGCCTTGAGTCGGGCATTCCCATGCTCAGTAGCTTAAACAACATGATTTCTCTAGAATAGAGATATGAAGAATCTGTCCACCGATAAGCACAATGTGGAAGTGTCTATCATAACAGGATCAGGCTGAAGAAGCTGTCTCCATAAACAATATCGCAGCTTGGGGAAGGAAACACAAATTTAATGATGTAACCTTTGCCCCAAGGTCTTGACCGCCGATTCACTTAAACTGCATATTTATCAACATGTGAATGAAGAAGTTGTTGTCGAACATGTGAGAAATCATCTGATTACCAGTCGATAATGAAAACTGTTAACAGACGTGAAGGTGGCCACCGATAATGATGATGGTCCCTAAGATGCACAGTACAATCTAGCGAGTGTGAAAAATGAGTTGAAGTCGAACACTCGTAGAATCATTCGACCAGGAGCTAATGATGAAGGCCCCTGATCAAACACAAGACTACCTGCCACTGATGTCTGCAAGTATTCGGGTACTGATGGGTTTCTGGATCAACTTCCTAGATACGATGTTGAAGTCGATAGGAAGAGATCTGTTGAAAGGTAGGCACTAAGGCGTCTTACATCAATCAAAACGAAATGGAAACCAACTGATTTTGTTTATGATTGAGATAATGAAGAGGAAATGGGGATGTCGGATGACAAATAATTTCTGGCATAATGAGCGGTTTGGTTGATAATAGGAGCAGTAGATAGCGAGATCTTCTTGAACAATAGAAGGCACTCTAGCAGGGTACTAGGCAACTAAAGCTTGATGAACACCAACGAGTGTGTTAGGATTTTACCGGTGCAGGGACACTGGGAAATGAAGGCTAATACTCATAGATGGTAGGGTTTGGCTAATTGCAAAAGAGTTTTCTGGGAAGTTCCATGTTCAAGAATTTTGTTGCCAAATCGACCTTTTTTGAAATGTAACAGAGGTAGTATCCATTTTGTCCAAATTTTTCCCCATCTGATTAAGTTTAGCAAGTCCAGACGAGTAAACTCGGTGAATTTTTCATGTTTAGAGAGTCTGAAAAATGTCACGAAAGACAACTCCGTGCCCCTTCTGATTAGTTTTAATGAGTCTAGATGGGAAAACTCGGTGAATTTTTCATGTTTTAGAGAGTCTGAAAAATTTATGGAAAGACAACTCTACGTTCCGTCTGATTAGGTTTAACGAGTCCAGATGAGAAAACTTGGTGAATTCTTCATGTTTAGAGAGTCTGAAAAATATCGTAAAAGACGACTCCATTGGGGTACCGTTGTCATGTCTTGATAACCGGGCATGGCAAAGGGGTAATAGTAAGCCCGAAACAGTTCATTTTCCGTGAGTTAGTACATTGAAGCCGGAAAAGTGAGAAATCTATGTTCGATGGACGTCTACCTCATTTTGTTACGAGTACGAGGAGACGGAGTAAACTCAATAATATTTGTGAAATTTTAACGAGTCCAACAAAGAAAAACTCGGTGCCCTCCGTGAAATTTTAACGAGTCACGCGGAGAAAACTCGATTACTTTTTCAGTTTAAAGAGATTTTGAAAAAGAGGAAAAGAATGGTTTCTTGCTCTCTGTCGTGGTAGTTTAACTAGTCTGACAAAGTAAACTCGGGTTTTTTTTCAGTTTTATGAGCGAGAAAAAGGTTCCTAAAAAGAATGCTCAGTGTTTCTTCATGATTTTAACGAGTCTGAAGAAGAGAACTCTAGGTTTTTCGGATTAACGAGCAAGAAAAAGACCATAAAAAGAACTCTCGATATCAACTTCGTACAAGTTTAATGAGTCCGAAGAAGGGAACTCAAGGTTTTTTGGATTAACGAGCAAGAAAAATACCGTAAAAATAATGCTTGATGCTTCTTCGTGTAAGTTTAACGAGCCCGAAGAAGAAGACTCGAGGTTTTTCGGATTAACGAGCAAGAAAAATACCATAAAAAGAATGGTCGGAATTTCTTGATCTCTTTCTCGTTAATAGAATTATCTATGTCAGGAATTTTCTTATGAGACCAAGCAAACACATCACGGAGTTCTTTGAAAATGGATGTGAAGCGTGCAATTTCCTCAGGATTGCAAGCTTCTCCAATCTGAACATTTTCCAAGATACCCGTTTTGACCGAGATATCAATGAGCATTGTCTTAGAAAGATTACCCATGTTCCCTTCTGAATCGATAGTTTGAACAGTCGTATAAGCAGAGGGAACCACCTCAGGTTGGTCAAAGGATGGGGTTTCAGTTTTTATCGCCTCCGAGTCAATCATCGAAGCGCGATGGTGAAACTCTCCCCAAGGTCATTATTCTAGAGACATGATCTCTCGAATAGCTTCGTCTGTAGGCAAGACTTCATTGAGGAGATCCTTAGAGAGAACGGTTATGGGTGGGAAGTTTGTACCGTTGGTCGAAACCATAGTAGTGGAGGGTTCAGATGCGGTTTGGATGGCTTGGTAAGCCAACTCGGCTGGTGAGAGCGACATCTGATCTCTGTAGGAATCAATGTATGAAGGTGCCAGAATGATCCATGGGTTGATAGAGCCATCCAAAGTGGTGGATATCATTGCAACCGTGTTTGGGATCAATGGCGGCGGGAGAGGAAAACAACCCAATAGGGAAGATGCCTTCAGAAGACCGGTACCAATACTGACGTAAGAGTCAGGAAAACCTCCTATTAGGGGTACAATTCTACTTGGTAACGTGGCATAATCAGGGGTGCAGAAGGATAGCTGATCCACTATGACTATTTTCCCATCCAATGGAAATAGGATGAGTCAGAAGATCGAAGACACAATGGAAGTCATGGCATAAGATCCACTGTGACCAAGTAATAGATTATAGTCTAGATGGCGCTCTACGACTTCAACGTCCACATTTACCGTTTTCCCACTTAGAGTGATGGGAAAGCTAGCAAGGTATCCTTTTGGGAGGAAAGTGTGGCCATCGAAAGCTTTGAGGGAATTCGATGGTGGGGTGAGGGTAGGAGAACCTAAATTGAGCCAGCAAGCTTGTGACATAACGCAGGTCGAAGCACCTTCGTCTATGACAGTGCGATGGATTGGTCTCCCTTTCGACACAACCTGCACCTGGAATGCAAGTTGGTGTGAGAGGCGAGGTTTAGCCTTTTCCATATCAAAGATAGCTAGCATGGAATCCTGGGGGTCTATTCCACCAATGGCCAAAAGCAAGGCTTTCCTTTGTGCTGGACAGGTTCGTAATACTTCGAGAGTAGACATAGCTGACGGTGCCTGTGCCAAATCGTCTACAATGTTGTAGTTTTGGGCTGCACGTGCAAAGGTGTTATGAGTTGTGTGTCAAAGTGTCCCTTTGGAGGGATGAATCACGGGGTCAGCAGTAGGCCGTTCGATATGCAAATTGTTTGGCGGCGGTGGATTTGAACTAGTACCAGGTTCTTGAGCATCTATGGTAGGGTTTCCATAAAGCTTAGCTCGAGTTTGAAGGTCAACACTCTCAATGCCATAAATGGCAGATGGTCCTTCGCCAGAAGGATATGAACCACCATTGCCCCATTGATGGGGTTGTGGTAGATTTTCAACCATGTGTTGATGTTGTTGCTATTGATTAGGGAAAGGATTATGAATAACGGCAGGTGTTCGCCCAGAATCCTTGTTGGCAATAAAATCGGTGCATTCTTGCAGCCGAGGACATTTGTATGTCAAGTGGTCCTCCACACAGATTTTGCAAGGAAATTTCATGGGTTTATCCTTCCCTTTTTCATTTTTGGCAGATTTTTTCTGATTAGGGTTATTCTGATTATCCGACTGCTCTTCCGAAGAAAATGAATTTTTCTTGTTCTTCTTATTTTTCCCGCTAGGTTTTTGTGAGGTTTGCACCGAATTTACCTCAGCAGTGGGAAGAGTAGTCATTTGGTGAGGGGCGGTGGCAGCCAAAGATGGTTGGGAGGCTTGCCCCTAAGACTGCTTTGTGGCTACACCAAAGATCGTTCCAACAAGACCATCGGCATGAGCTCCATTTTTCTGAGTAGCAAGAGGATTTGGGTTGGCAGAGGCATGGGGGAGAAAATCATACAACGTGCCAGATTGTGAGTAGATTAAATCTAAATGCTGGGCATGGCAAATGCATTGATCTTCTGTAACCGCACCAGAAAGGCCAATGTATTTAGTTATGTGGGGTAAGAGAGACTTGCAAAACCAATTGGCTAAGAGATGATCCAGAATTGGCGCTTTGACTAGCCTCCTCCTACGTCTCCATTCATGAATGTGATCGGAGATGTGGGTGGCAGTGTCTTGGCAGAGTGAGGTTAATAGTTCTGTTTTGGTTTCAAATCTAATTGGTAGTTGGAAGTTCTTTAGAAACTCCGTTGCTAAAGCACCAAACGTATTGATGGTGGCGCGTGGTAATTCAATGTACCACTTGGCAGCATTGCCTGTAAGCGTGCGGGGAAACAGTCGAAGTTGGACACTATCATCTACCATGGAATTGGATATAGACCATAGGTGAAAGGTAGTGATGTGTGCGGCTAGGTCGTCCCCTTGTTTCCCGTTGAACTTCGGGATGTCGGAAGGAATCTTATGCGGTACTGAAGGCCAAAGCGGGTTGTGATTGATGGGATCGTTAGTTAGTTTATGGATATCGGGGATGTCCAAAGCTACCAAGAATGGCAATTGTGGATTTGCCCCCGAATCTAACCAAGGCAGTATGGGCTGACTATTTAGACCATAGGGTCCACCCATCAATGTGTTACCAGGAGGATAAGTAGGACTTTGGTAAAAACTTCCTATAGGCGGAGGAGTAGGGACATACGGTTGCTGTCCATAGGGAATGTTGTATTGCGGGGCGAACTGTTGGTTTCCCCTAGTATAAAAGTGCCCTCCCATTCCAGATGGAGGTTGGGGTTGGTTAGTCCAAATGGATGCAATAGAGTTTCCCGGAGGCATGCTACCACTTGCATAGTTTGGCAATGGCAGAGACCCTACACCTATATTTGAACCACTTAAGGGAAGAGTATTAACAATAGGTTGTCCTATTTGTCCTAAGGATTGCAGAAGAAGTGAAATGTTCCCTGCTACCTGCATGCTGGTGACACTGCCCCCTGGCATAGAGGCCAAGGGGTTTGAACTCAGCAGAGGGTTCCAACCGAAAGGGTTGCTAAAAGGTACCGAAGTAGTCATACTCATGGGAGGAGCTACCGTGGGTCCCAATGTGGTCACGGTAGGAGTAGATGCTGAAGGATTCGGAAAGCTACTGACAGTTTTGATGACCATAGGGTTGGGAGTAGGTATTTTTTGACTACTGGGGTTACCCAATGATGGCATAGAACTGACCACCGGCGGGGAGGATGGTGGCGAACCTGGGATGGTTGCCATTGGCACCGACCTTGTGGATGCCGGTGGTGAAATGGATGTTGGTGCGGACGAAGACATATCTTGGCGTGGTGGAATCTGAATTATCACAGGCCCCAACGGATCAATGAGCGAAGGATTGTAATGAGGTACAACCCCTTCTTTGAAAGGTTCCTCTGGAAATTCCGGATGATATGAGGCTATGTGATAATCAAGATTATTCAGTGGAGACTGCTCTTCCGTAGAAGGCACGGGTTCACCAAGGTTCAGTTCTTCCTAAATAGTTAGAGGAGGTATACCTTGCTGTCGTCTAGACAGACGGCGTGGGTCGGGGGACGCCATGGTGACCTGCTTAATTTTAACAAATTTTAATAAATTGTGATGTACTGTAAAGTCTCAGTGACAGTAACCACACACGTAAAAAAAGAAAAGAAAAAAGGACTCTCTAAAATCAATCAGCAAGAAGCCAGAATAGGGTGCCCTATCTGAGTACTACTGTTTGCTGGTGATGAAATCTAGTATCACAATAGTATACAGAGAGGGTTGGTCAAAAGTACAGTTACGGTCACTCTAGAGCTTCGCCCGAACCTCAGACGATAGATGTAAGCACTCTCTTGAAGATGAATACCCTCCTAAAGACTGAATACAGAGTGGGTCCGTCTGTTTCAGGTACCAGGACAACCCATCCCAGTCACCTTGTGTAAGTCCCTAAAAATTATGGCCACTAAAGATAACTCAAATCATAGACATCATCAGAGGGGTCCACGGTCAAGAACAGTGTGCTATATGGGCAGAATACCTAGATCCCCAATCTAGTTTCGACATCCCCGAAGGGAACCCTAATATATAACACACCCACTGGATGCAGTTGAAGGCGGGCTACCTTCTTGTGCACCCAAGTGTTGTCTCGTGCTAAGCTCCGGTAAAGGAATGGTCCCGATAATATGAGTGCAGTAGGATTTTGCTCATTAATGACTCTAGTTTCAAGTTTTGAGATCTTGGGTAGTTTTCTCATTGTTCCTAACCCAAGATCCTAGCCTGAACTACTGTTTGTGTGAGCTCAAAAAAGAGTAATGTGATTGATTTTATTATCATTTTATTCTTAGTGTAATTTATTATTAGTCTTGCGGAGGGGGAGTGGACGTATGAAATGTGATGAGATTCTGACTCAAGAAACCATGCAAAACATGCTCTAGATATTAAATTCGATGAAGAGTGTTTCTACAGGGAGAGGTTTCTTTTCAACATCCATGCACTAACATTCAAATAGTACAGTTCAAATTTTAAAGATTCAGACTTCTATCTACCTCTTTTAAACAGTCTATGAACTGAAAATTTCAGAATAAACTCAGCTAGATGCAGAAAAAATAAAAAATAATAAAAAAATTCTCTTAAAAAGTAAATTCTTTGAACACTGAATTTTCAAACAAGAGAAACAAATAGAAATGCCAGCTTAGCAGACAAGCACAGGGATTCAGTCAGCGAAAGGTACTGATGGCCAAAAAAATCTGCAACTAAAACACCATCACAACAGTGAACAACAACGTTTTGGTTGAGTAACGCTCTATCTGTGAGTAAAGATAGCGACTAACGCACTATATTTAATCAGAGACAGCGTTATAATGCACTGAACAACCTACAGAGGTAGTGTTAGCCAGGGAAAAGTTCTTCAGTTGGTCAAACAGAAATAGGATTGAACTCTGCGAGCATTTGATATGTCTACTGGGCATAAAAAATGGTCGGAAGGGTATGTGAATAGAGGAAAGAAGAGAGGAGGGAAGAAATAGTCCGGAAACTATGGGGAAAATCCCCAGCGGAGTCGCCAATTATGCTATAGGGTAAACTGCTTGGGTTGTTGGTTTTCGAATATCCCTCTTAGGGTTTTCTGGTGCCCGAGGCAGACAGTAAGATTAGTTGTGTTGTTCACAAAGATGGCATGAGCATGTTCATATTAACTTAAAATAACTTGATGGAATGCGATAGAAAATTACCTCTTTGACAATCTTGGAGTCCCTTGGAGAGCGCTAGGCAACGAAACAAGAGTCCTTCTTCATCGGCTCCAAATCTTAGTCCTGCAATCGGTCAAAGCACCCGTGTAATTTCTAACGTAACGTATATCCTATCAATCAAATCAATATATAATGAAATTCTAAATTATACACATCTGAGCCATTCATATCATGCTATGTAAATGTTCAAACAATAATGACAATATTAAGCATTGAATGGACAAAACGAACACAGTTCTATTGATTTTGAAAGAAGGAGGATTACAACCGTCGGTTGTACCAAGCCCTCCTCATTCTCCCAATCTCTTTTATCTCTCAAGTGAAGAAGTCCAATTCAACAAGCTCTCTAGGAACCTCTTTGACTCTTGGCCTTCACAATATAACACTATTCTCTATTCCACAAGTATGCAAAAACCTTTAGCAATCCTTCGACCTTCAACTAAGAGCCTTCAGCTCCTTTTTATAGGAGAGGGAGAAATCCATTGTTGCCTTTCTCTTTCCACTAGTTTGGAGTAGAAAAAACTAAGATGTTTCTTTAATCTCTATACTTTTGCCTCTTAGGGAGTTCAGTCTTTTATGTCAGTGACCAATAACGAATTGGTGCTTTGCAGTTTCCTTTGTGAACTGACTCTCTTGTGAGGGAAAGTCGGAGATTCAAATCATTTTCTGTGCGTTTTTCCCATTTCAAACTTAAAACACGGGTAACGCCGCCCTCTAGTGTAAACAGAGAATTTCCCTAGCCACTAACGCGGCACATTCACTGGTCTTATGCGTTATAACACTTTTGATTTGTTATAGAAAGACGTTACCTTGGCATAAATAGGTTTAATTTAGGTCTTTGTATTCCTTCCATATTTGTCTTCTCATCTGAGCTGATGAGGAGGTATTTTGACCTATAACAACCATCTAGATGATAAGTCATTCATCCCAATAGCTTCAAGTGTTGAAGTTGTTCCAGTTCCAATTTCTTCCATACCGAGGAAACATATGTGCTGGATGACCAAGAATATGTACTTGCAAATGATGATGGGATGGAAGTCAAGTCTAAAGACTATCAAAGGGGGTACCTAAATTATCTCAGCTCAGCACAGAGACAGTATAGTTTGAGAAACCGATATGTGCTTATTACTTCTACTCAAAATAGGACAACTCAACAAAAAGATACTAAACCCAAAGAAACTTCCCAAGCTAGAGGAGAAGGAACCTGTTGCCAAAAATCAGAGCAAGAAAAGTGAGCCATCTACAAGTACATCAAAGAGAGACAAGGAATGAAAAAGAAAGGAATCTTCAGTAAAAGAGCAGCTTGAAAAGCAGGAGACCATTGCCAAAGAGGTAGAGAAACAAACTAACTTGTTTAGCTTAAAGAGTGAAATTTCTAAGTTAAAAGTTTATATTCCCCTTACTGAGCTTGTAAATAATGATACATATAATTTCCATGTTTCCAAGATGTTGAAAGTAGATCAGATGTCAGACATGGTCAATGTCAGTGATGACCATCCCGAACTTCTATTTGGCCCATATATATATGGAAATCTTGAAGATAGTGAAGTCCCTCCCTTTTATCTCAGTTTGAGGATTCATGATTATATTCTTCATAATTCCATGTTGGATTCTGGGGGCTCACACAATTTAATGCCAAAGGCCATCATGGATAAGTTGGGGCCGGACATAACCCGACCCTATAATGACCTCTATTCTTTTGGTTTAGGTAGAGTCAGATGCCTTGGTCTTACCAAGGACTTGGTGGTCTTTCTTGATTAGATTCCTAACAAAAATGTGTTGATGGATGTTGTAGTTTTGAACATACCTCCAAGGTATGGTATGTTGCTTTCATATCTTAGGGAGCCAAATTAAGGGGTACTCTACAACTTGATTTTTCATATGCTACAATTCCAGTATTTGGTCAACATAGGAAGCTATACAGAGAAGTAAAAATGAAATACATGATCAATAGCAAATACAAACCCAAAAATCACCCCATTCACTCTGTACATACTGATTTAGTGTCCTTCATTTTGTGTAATAATCATAGCAGTGATGATTTAGAGAGTCAAATTGTAGAAGGTGAAGAAATTTTAGAATTGTCAAATAGTGTCCAAGCAGTCTTGAATGCAGAAAAAAAAATTATGATGGCTTGTAGCCAAACACTTTAGAGCAAAGGTCAGAAAGTCAGAGAAAGGAAAAGAATAGGTTGAGACAGTGGGTCAAAAAGAATAAACAAATCAGTCCACACGATTTCAGCTTCCCGATGATGAGGAGGGTCTTTGGACCATGGATTTTGATGGTGCGTTGGGAAAATATGGAGTTGGCATTGGAATATGGATTTGTAGCCCTATACATCAGTCATCTAAAGTCCCATGGAATGTAATATTGTGTTCTTATAAGCTAGCTTTTGTAATATTCCCAAATGGGAAAAGCAGGAATATAGCTCATAATAATGGAAATAACAACAAATATTAACACATTACATGTGAGCCCAATGACAGATCCATGGTATTATGTATAACAAAAATAAATAAGTACAATATCTTGGGGATCAAGCCCCTTAAAATAGGCAAAATAAGCCTCCAATGCCAAAATGCACCCAAAAACAAGTAATACACTACTACACAAAATACTGAAGCAAGCACATCGCAATTTTAATGACTAATACTGTAGCTGGGAAATACAAATAAATGGATCTGAAAAGATCATGCTCATACAAGGCCAAAAATTGATATCTATGCTCCCATACACTTTTCCTAGACAACCCAGGAAGAGTTTCTTGAAATACACAAAGTATAATTGGTGGATCTAAAGCCTTAGGGATGAAGATGCACTACAACTGAAGCACATAAAAGGAGGTGGCTGAATCTGATGTAGATTTGAAAGAAATCCTCCAATAAGGACTCTCTAAATGAAGCTTTGATCCCTTCAATGGAAAGGAAACTACTGCTGCTAAGGAAACTGTTGTTGTTGGAAACTACTACTTCTGAGGAGACGAACCATGTATGGAAGGATATTAGATTGCTCAGAATGATCTGGGATTTTAACCATATATTCTACTCAGAAAACCCAGAAAAACCCAGAAATGGTTTGGCCAGATTGTAACTTTGGATTTTCTGCCCTTTTTGGGTTGCCCATTGCAACAACTCACTAAATAACGCAGATCTGGACTGGAACTATGTTGTAGGGGATAAAATCATCTTGGCCTGATGCCAAATATGTCAAATAAGCCTAAGGGGCTCCTTTACTGGACTCCAAATGGAAGGAAACCTTCCTCCACTGCAAAACTAGCTCAGAAAACACCCAATACAATCTTCCACTGCTGCACCCTGCAACTCAGCACACCTCTCAACTGAAACTGCGTTGTAATACAAGACAAAAGCTTGGCCTGAAACCTGAATGAGGAAATATAGTGCAAAATATCTTCCTATGAGGCCTCTCAAGGATAGAGGTGGGATTCCCGATCAAGAACACCCTGTGATAAACATCACTGTAATCTTAGCTAAACAGTTGAAGAAAGCTTATATGTCTAAACAGGCCATATAATCAAAACATAAAAATATCATAACATAAATAATATGGCTTTCATCCTCTTCCTTATATAAGAAATGAGCTTCCAAACCCTAATCCCCATCTATTAATGACACTACTTCCATGCAATGTGTCTCCATCTAGAACTGTGTTGTCCCTCATTGAATGCCACTCCTCCATGACAACGTTGTTGATTTGGTCAAGGTTGACCCAGTCCACATGATTTAGCCTATTTTCACACCTAAGGGTGCTTTATTAATATGAAAATATGATCCACTTTCACATGAGAAGTGGTTTTATTCCAAATAAAGAGATTTATGGGTCTCCCTACCCACTTATTCATTAAACAAGAAAGAAAAATTAGATTTTATTATTCCAATTAGCTATATGCTAATTTAGGAATATTACAATCCTCCCCTCCCAAATGTTTCTTGTCCTCAAGCAACTGCAAGGATATATCTGAAAAATATAGGGAACCTTCATCCCCATGTGAAGTTCCATCCTCTAAGCTATCATCCATATAAAATGAATCACCCTCCAAAATGGTAATTCATAGAAAAAATCCTCCCGTCTACTCATGAGAGGCACCTCCCAAGTGCTCAAGTTACCCAAATGGCTCATCTCATAAGGAAACAAGAGACCCAATGTAACAATCATGGATGGCCCAATGCTCTCCCAAAAATGTGAAACATAAGAACCATGGAGAATCTCTCTCCCAAAGGGCACATCCAATCCTTCCATCCTCCCTCTAATCACTCCCATAAAAAGAATAAGCACATCATCAATATATGGGATCAAAACCAGTGATACATAAACAATTAAATGCAGTAATGGAGGTGGATCATAGTCCCACATATGGAACCAATGTAGTATATCTTCTCATTGCCTCAGATCATGATATGGTAAGTGGTTTCCCCACCACTTACTTGCTGCCATAGTTTTCTCACAAGTGCGGAAAATGTGAGAAATTTTTGGTGCTTTTGGTGCTCACCCGGAATGATATATCATCTCCCTATATCCTCCTAGGGAGTGGCCATGTTCAACAATGTTTATGGTCAAAAGTTTGCCATGAATTTTTTAAGGAAGAATGCTCCTACTTGGAGCAATGGCCTGCATACACATGGTAAAGGAGTGAAAATAATCATGAAGTAAAACGTCATGCACATAGATATGTTCCTTACCATAACCTCTACTCATAAAAATAGAGTGGCCCATTGGTAGGTCCCCTCCCATTCCAAAAGAGGAAAGAGGTATCTGTGATAATTCCTCCATATATTTATGTATCTCTACCATCTACACATGGTCCATGCATCTGCTTAAATGCTGATATACCTCTTCTTCGAGGCCTTCCCAAGTAAACTCCTCCATGATAGTGTTGTATGACTTCATGGAATAAGTGTGGCTAAAGATCTTCATATGCTCTTTGTAGTAACTTCTCCTTGAGCTTGGAGGCTCTATATAAGAATATACTACCATGATAATAAATGAACTCATCTTGGACTGAATATCCCTCTTCATTTAGTTGGCCATCAAGTATCATACATGTGAAAAGATCCTTTGAATAATCCACCAACAGTTAGGATTTCCAATATGGATCTATCCTCCATAGTAACAATGCTGATGATCTATCAAAAAGAACATCTGTCATAGGGCTTCCCTTCTCCTTAACATATCCCATGCCAAAGTTATATGTTGGAAGGCTTCTATCCTCCCCATATTTTTCCTCCCATAGCGCAGAATCTGAAGTGAGAGTGGGTAATGATGATGTTGGGAGAATGTCTCCCTCCTCCTTGAGTCTACCTGAGACTCTCAGCCCTGTACAATGACCTCCCATTGTTCCCACTCCTCTTGGATCTATTATTGGTGCAACATGTTGAGAGAACTCTTTGATCCTCTTCCAATCAGGTGGTCTCCCTGGTGGAATGCCTCCATGTAATGAAACATCAAGGCCTAGAGAAGGCTATATATGTGAGCAGACTGATTTGTCCCTATCCTCACTACGCAAATCATCCTCCTGCTTCTGTTCATAAACCTCATGAAAAGGATGGGAATATATGTTCCCAATCATTTGGTGCTGGCCCTCCTTCTCATTTCCTCCTATCTTCTGCAAGATCTCAAAGTCTAGGGTGTCTTTTTCAATTGTAATCAAACTATGTACACCCAACATCTCATTGGTGTCAAAAGTCTCAATCTCAAAAGAATGATCTATCATAGTGTGTGTCCCCAAGACTATATTCAATGTTGGAACACACTTCCTCCATTGTTTTGTCTCATTGCTTATCAACATAGACACATGCTTCTCATGATCTTCATATGTAATATCCCTTGGACTTGAAAAGATACAAGAGCTCCTCAAGTTGAAGCAATTGCTTCATCTCCATCTCCTAATAGAAGTAGATCTCCTCCCGTTGTCATAGCGCAAGAGGAGATTTATAGCTCTTTTTCTTCCTTCTCCTCATCATTAAGAGATCCTTTATCTTGATCTCCTCTTGAAAGAGAAATCCTCATGTCTTCTTCTTGAGAAGAAAGTTCTTGTTGAAGTGGGGCCTTTTCCCTTGGCAACATATGTTGCAGATATTTAACCCCCTCAACAATGTTATGAAATGGAGTTGGTTTCATGAATCCTTCGAACTCATACAAATGTGCTGGTTTCTTGGGTTTGGTTTTCTCTTCCAAGGAAGTTTTAGATTGTTTCATATCAAATATTTTCACTAGCCTCCTAGTGAATTTTGCATAAGTAGATATATTTGCATTATTCAATGAAGAATATTCAAATAGCCACTAGGCATAAGCCTTACCTTCAAGGTGCAACACTACTACTCTAATGGTTTCCTCTTCTGAAACTTGATGCAACTAGAAATATGTGTCTAGCTTCTTTACCCAAGCCTTAGCTATGCTCTTGGGTGACCCATCAAAAGTAGGTAGAAAGAATCTACCCAAAGTGTGCTGCATGCACCCTCTTCTTCTATCATAGTTACTAGGTCTTATATCTTCTTTGAGTTGAAAAAACCCTTGGAAGCGTAGATGCTCCTTGAATCTTCTAGACTGAGATTCATATTCTTGGAGATAATCACCAAGAGTCTCCTCCTTTGGTTTTTCTCCTTCTTCTTCTTCTCTTTCCAAGAATGTAGGCATGGTACCACGTTGTAGATATGATTGTGTGGCTGAATGCTCACACACATAATATGAAGAACTGGAGCTTTCTTCATGTGCATATCTTATTGAGGGATCTTCATGTCTTTCCCTCCTCATTCCCTTGATTTGTATTTTAAGCTCATGCATAGTTTGGAGAAGAAGTTTTGAAAAAAAATTTCCCCCTATTTCTCCAAATAATGGATACTTTCCTTTGTCTCTTTTGTAAGCCTTCTCTTTTATATGAGAATATTTTTCTTCTTCTGATAGCATAGATGCAATGTCTTCATAGGCTGAGCCAAGATTATGCTCTGATACCACTATAATATACCCAAATGGGAAAATCAAGAATATAGCTCATAATAATGGAAATAGCAGCAAATATTAACACATTAAATGTGAGCCCAATGATAGATCCATGGTATTATGTATAACAACAACAAATAAGTACAAGATCTTGGGGATCAAGCCCCTCAAGATAGGAAAAAGAAGCCTCCAATGCCAAAATGCACCCAAAAACAAGTAATACACTGCTACACAAAGTATTGAAGCAAGCACATCACAATTTTAATCACTAATATTGTAGTTGGGACATATAAATAAATGTATCTAAAAAGATCATGCTCATACAAGGCCAAAAATGGAGATCTATGCTCCCATACACTTTTCCCAGACAGCTCAGGAAGGGTTTCTGGAAATACGGAAAGTATAAATGGTGGATCTAAAGCCCTAGGGCTAAAGATGCACTGCAACTGAAGCACATAAAAGGAGGTGGCTGAATCTGATGTATATTTGAAAGAAATCCTCCAAAAAGGACTCTCTCAATGAAGGGTTGATCCCTTCAATGGAAAAGAAACTACTGCTACTAAGGAAACTGTTGTTGCTGGAAACTAATAATTTTGAGGAGAAGAACCATGCATGGAAGGCTATTAGAGTGATCAGAATGATCTGGGATTTTAACCACGGATTCTACTCAGAAAACCCAGAAAACCCTAGAAATGGTTTGGCCAGATTTTAACTTTGGACTTTCGGCCCTTTTTGGGTTGCCCACTACAACAACTCACTAAAATCACACAGATCTGGATTGGAAATACGCTTTAGGGGATAAAATCATCTTGGACTAATTCCAAATATGTCAAATAAGCCCAAGGGGCTCCTTTACTGGCCTCCCAATGGAAGGAAACCTTCCTCCACTGCAAAACTAGCTCTAAAAACACCCAATACAATCTTCCACTGCTGCACCCTGCAACTCAGCAGAACTCTCAATAGAAACTACGCTATACCACAAGAATGAAGCTTGGCCTAAAACCTGAATGTGGAAATATAGTGAAAAATCTCTTCTTATGAGGCCTCTCAAGGATAGAGGTGGGATTCGATCAGGAACACCCTGTGCTAAACAACACTGTAATCTTAGCTAAACAGCTAAAGAAAACCTATATTTCTAAACAAACCATATAATCACAACATAAACATACCATAACATGAATAATATGGCTGCCATCCTCTTCCTTATATAAGAAACGAGCTTCCAAACCCTAAGCCCCATCCATTAATGACACTACTTCCATGCAATGTGTCTCCATCTAAAACTACGTTGTCCCTCATTGAATACTACTCCTCCATGACAATGCTGTTGATTTGGTCAAGGTTGACCCAGTCCACATGGTTTAGCCCCTTTTCACACCTAAGGGTGCTTTATTAAGCTAGAAATATGATCCACTTTCACATGAGAAGTAGTTTTATTCCTAATAAAGAGATTTATGGGTCTCCCTACCCACTTATTCATCAAACAAGAAAGCAAAATTAGATTTTAATATTCCAATTAGCTATATGCTAATTTAGGAATATTACAGCTTTTAACTGTTCGAGCAATGAGGCTGAATATGAGGCCTTGATGACCGGTCTCATAATTTTGAAGAGGGTAGGTGCGAAGCGAAATAGAGTATATGTCGACTCTGAGTTGGTGATAAAATAGCTAAAAGGGGAGTACCATGCCAAACATACCAGGATGGGAGCTTATCGTAATGTTGTTCTTGATATTCTTAAAACTTTTCTAGAATATACATTGTCTATGAGTCCTCGAAGTTAGAATTTTATGGATGATTCTCTTGCCACATTGACCATCAACTTTAAGATTCCTATTCATACTAATAAAAAATTTTAAATTCATGTGAAGCATCTCTTGAATATCCCAGACAATCTGAGATACTGGCAATTATTTTGGGATGATAAACAAATAAAAAATTTCCTATAGATGGAGAGGGAGTTTGATAACTCCCATATTGATGATGTGTATAATGAAGATGACCAGGTAACTAAAGCTACTAAAGTTGAGTTGTTGCAGCTAAAGTACAATAACATTCCACGAGGTCTTGTACCTTTGGAAGAGTTATTTGGTCATGGTGATGTTGCCAAAAATCCAACAATGGTCCCCACAGAAGTAGGTGTTGAAGATGTAAACATTGGTACAACTGATAACCCAAATATGGTTAAGTTATCGAGGCCTCTATCCCCTGAGTTGAAAGGTAAATACACAACCCTTTTGAGTGTACGATAAAAAATTCTTCCAACACACTATCCCAATCAAGACAGGCCAAAATCCATTTCGCCATAAGCTGAGGAGAATCAATCCTAAACTGCTACCATCAATTGAAAAAGTGGTAAATAGAATTTACAAAGCTGGTATTATAGTTCCTATTCGATTTTCTGATTGGATTTCCGACCTTGTACAAGTAAGGAAGAAGACAAGGGAGATTCATCTTTGTGTAGATTTCAGAAATCTGAACAAGGTGTCCTTGAAGGACAATTATCCTCTCCCGAAGATGGACCACATCTTGTAGAGGGTTGTTGGGGCTTCAAGAATGTCACTCCTTGATGGATACTCAGGATACAACCAGATCTTGGTGCATGAAGATGACCAAGAGAAAACAACATTTACAACATCATGGGGTACTTTCATGTACGCCAAAATTCCATTTGGGCTGAATAAAGCAGGGGCCAATTTTCAATGGGCTATGGACATCACTTTCTCAAATGAAAAGGATTTACTTCTTATGGTTTACCTTGATGATGTTACTATCTTCTCACAGTTAGATGAGGAGCACCTAAATCACTTGAGAATATTGTTTCAAAAATGCAGGAAATTGGCCATTTCTCTGATCCTAAGAAAATCCTATTTTCCATGGAGGAGGGAAAATTACTTGGGCACATCATCTCAAAATATGGAATGTGTATTGATCCCTCGAGGTTCGAAGAAATTCAAGAGTTGGACTTCCCAAGGAAAAAAAAAGAGATCCTATCATTCAACGGTAAGATAAATTTTTTGAGAAGATTCATCCCCAACCTCGTTGAACACCTTAGAGAGATGACAGACATGCTGAAGAAGGAAAACGAGGTAATATGGTCAAAATATGTAAAGAAATCATTCAATTCAGTCAAATTTTCTTTAACATGTGTTCCCACATTGATCAACCCTGATTATACTATGGACTTCATTATCTTTTCATTCGCTTTTGAGCACTCCTTAGCTATTGTCCTAATGTAGAAAAATGACTCAAAGATGGAGAAACCAATTTCCTTTTTTATTCGATTCATAAGATATGCGGCATTGAGATACAACATTATTGAAAAACAATCTTTGGCCCTGGTGAAAGCATTTAAAGACTTTTGGGTATACATCCTTCAATCTCACATCATAGCTTATGTTCCGAATGCAGCAGTGAAAGAGGTTTTGATGCAAACTGATCTCGAAGGTAGGCAAGGGAAATGGATTGTAGCCATGCTTTAATATGATCTGGAGATAAATCCAACAAAGTTGATCAAGGGACATGGTTTGGAAAATTTGATGGCATAATCTAATTTTCATGCGTTGGACATAAATCTCATTTTTTCTCTTTTTGAAGAGGAGGTTGATGACTCCTTGACACAGGTATCTCATATTTTTATTTCATCCCCTTGGTATGATGATATTTTTTATGTACTTCAACACGTAAATCCTCCATTAAGAGTGTCTAAAATAAAAATTAGATCACTGAAATTAAAGGCTTAAAAATATTGTATTTTAGACAATGTTTTGTATTGGAAAGACTCATGAGGTGTCTTGTTGAATTGTCTTGTTGAAAGTGAGGGGAAGCAGGTGTTGAATGACTTTCACAAGGGTGATTGTGGTGGTCATTTATTCTGGAAGACCACAAAGAGCAAAGTTTTGAGTGCTGTCTTTTATTGGCCCACTCTTTTTGTTGATGTATACCAGACCGTGATGAGTTGTCACAAATGTCAGATTTTCCCAGGGAAGAGGAAGTTATTCCCACTACCTTTGTAGTCCATATCAATTCATTAGGGTAATTTTGAGGTCTAAAATGGACCTCCTAAAAAAATTATAAAAATAATAGTGGAAATAATAAAATAAGATTACATTGCATTATCAAATTTTAGAGGGAAAAAAAAACTGCTTTTTCAACTCGTATTTTCAACTTATCTCCTTATGGGTTTGCTCAACTTTCAAGTGGGAACACTTGTTGGATGCATAATTTTATTCCTCATCCAAGAAGTACCCGTGTTGCATACTTTCGATGGACCCTACTATATAAAAAATGAGAAATACATGAAAAACATGATTGTAATCACGTTTTTTCATGTATTTCTCATTTTTCGTGTAGAAGGGTCCATGAAAAGTATGAAACATAGGTACTCCTTGGATGATCAGTTAAATTTTGCATCCAATGAGCACTCCTGCTCGAAATTTGAGTAAAACAATAGGGATATAAGTTGAAAAAGTAGTTTTATTATTTTATTATTTTTTAATCTTTTTACTTTTTTACCCCAAAAATGGTGAAGCATCCCCCATGGTTGACATCATCATCTTGAATGCTATTGGTTCTTAAAAAGTTTATTTTTATTGTACATTTTTCTTAGGAGGCCCATTTTAGACCTCAAAATTTCTCTAATGCAAGTACCATTTCAGCAATGGGGTCTTGATTTCATAGGTGAGATCCATCCTTCATCTTCCGCCCAACACAAGTGGATTTTGATGGCCACTGACTATTTTACAAAGTGGATTGATGCAATCCCAACAAGGCAAGCTGCTGATTTAGTAATCATTCAATTCATGGAATCTAATATCTTGTCTATATTTGGTTGTCCACAAAAGATAATCATGGATAACACAGCTACATTTATGTCAAAAAATATGGTGGAATTTTGTGATAAGTAAAATATCAAATTGGGTCATTCAACTGCATACTATCCGCAAGGAAATGGACTGGCCGAATCTTCGAATAAGTTTTTGGTCAATATTATCAAGAAGATGTTGGAGGTAAATAAGAAAAATTGGCATAAGAAACTCATCAATGCTTTGTGGGCAGATAGAGTAAGTAATAAGAAGTCCGTAGGCATGTTGCCTTTTGAGTTTTTTTATGGAGTTGATACAGTCTTGCCTACGTCTCTTGATGTTTTAGTCATTAATATTTTTCAGGAAGTTAGTAGTGAGCTGAATGATGTTCAACGATGGATAAACCAAATGATTCATTTGCAAAAAATCAGGGAGGAAGTGTTTCAAAACACTTCTCAACTATAATAAAGAATAAAAAATGTGTATGATAGGTGTTAGTGTCAGCCTAGTCATACTGCCATCAGTGATCAAAGTTACTCTTTGCATTTTCATATTAGGAGTCCCATAATAATCAATTTCACCGTTCCGCTAGGTCATGGATTCATTGATGGTAGTAATTCTTCATCATTTTTCCCTCATGTGAAACTTGTTGATTTTCCTCTCTATGGTCTTCAGTCATTATTCACTTTCATTCTTAAAATCATATCAGTAGGTCATAGGATGGGTCTTATTAGTTTCTAGAGTCTGACCATGGTCAAATTAATGAGTCAAATGTCAATAAATATCAGCAAGGTCATGAGGAAGCCAATAAGCTCAAAGTCACAACACCTGGAAGAATCAGAGAGACATTTTATTCAGTTTGATGTAATTTTCGCCTCAAAACCATGTTTTGAGGTGAAAACATGATATTTTTCCTTTATTATTATTCATTATATATCATCATGTGTAATAAGTCACAATTCAGAAGCTGTTATCTCCACAAAGTGATGTCCCTGCCTTCAGAGATTTTTTCGCAGCCTGTTCAATGCCAAATCATCTTCCAAGAAAATCCATCAGAAAGAGACCTGAAAGAGCTTTCCAACAGTATACTACACTTTCAAAACTAACTTCTGGATTGAAATTTATGCTTAAGTGAAGTAAAAGCCCTTATATCCTCATATACCCCCTATTTCCCCATTTTTCCTTAAACTTTGTTTTATTAAAGTTTTATATTTCTTTAATAAAATCCCTTTTCCCCCATTCCAATTATAAAATCGCATTATAAATCTTTAAATACAAATGCGATTATGCCAAACCACTTCCCCTCCATTTCTCGTAGAACTTTATAATAAAAAGCTTTATATTATAAAGTCCCGCTGTTATAAACCACTTCCCCTCCATTCCCGTTGAAACCTTATGTTAAATATTTCAAAGGTTCGTATATATATCTATATCTATATATATATATATATATATATATATATATACTCCCCGTCGTTCCCAACCACTTCCCCACCATGCTTTATAATAAAACTTAATAATAAATTTTTATATCATAAAAACCCCGACCCAAAGGTTTATCCCCTTTATATCGCAATCACAAGGTTTATAAATGCTATTCCAATTGACCCATCCCAAAAATATTCGATGCGATTTATCGCATCGCAATTCTTGCGCCCATCCTCCGATCAGCCAATCGCAACTTTCTTCCGATCCCTCGATCGCAGCCCCCTCCGATTGTGACTTCCAATGGCCTACCCTCGATTGAAACCTCCGATTGACATCGCAACCGTTGATCTGTCTCCGCCGATCCAACGACTCAAAATCAATCGGGCCATTAGCATTGGTAGTTTCATATATATCACTCCGCCCCTCTCCCGATTCTGATCTCCGATTGCGATTGACCCCGGGCCCACCATACAGTAATTCCACCCATTTATATTATAAAGGGCCTCCCCCTTTGTTAAAAGCGATTTTTGGTTTCATTTCATTTATATGAAAGACCTCCCCCAATCACATCGGTGATTTAATATAAATCATTCTGCCCCACTCCCAAGCCCAATTGCGATTGCGATTATAATCCCTGGTCCCACCACTTAAGCCTTATGCCCATTCATTATAAAGAGCTCTTTTCCTTTGCAAAGGTTAAATTTTCTATTATTCCATTATTACAAAGTTTATTCCTCTAGTTCCACATCCTATTAGGTCCCTATATTACTAGTATAGTCCCTTATTGTTGTTAGTGTAACCCCCTTATTGTTATTATTGTACCCTTGTAACCCCCATTTTGTTATTATTGTGCCCTTAAATTATTATTGTTAGGTCGGCTAGGATTACATTGTGGCCCACTAGGATTACATTATGGCCCCATGGACTCCTATATATAGAAAGGAGGTTTTAGGAATTGTATCATCCAAGAATTATTCATTTATGTAATTTATTGGAGGTTGCCCCCTCGAAGTGGCTTATTTCTAAGGCGTTGATATCTCTTTTCTTCTCTTTTTGGCGCTGGTTTCTCAACATTTGGTATCAGAGGTTTGGATTCTAGGTTTCGCTGCTCCAAACAGGTCATCGTGGCATTTTCGCTATAAATTTTTTTCTACAAAGTTTTAGAAGCTGAAATGTTTAGGGTGCGAAGCCGAAATCCTGAGGAATATTGTCTAAAAATTTCAGAGCTTGGTTCGCAATATTTTCGGAGATATGATCTGTGGAAGTTAGGTCTTTTTTCAGGCTCCTAAACAGGTCATCGTGGCATTTGCGCTATAACGTTTTTTATACAAAGGTTAAGAATTTGAAGTTCTTATGATGCAAGGTTTAAATCCCGAAGAAATTCGTCAAAAAATTTCAGAGCTTGGTTCGCAATATTTTTGGAGATATGATCTGTGGAAGGTAGTGTTTTTTCAAGCTCCTGAATTTCATCTCAAAGTGGTGATCATGGGAAAAGTTAAATAACTCTCTCTCTGGGCATCGAATTGGAGTTCCTTAAAAATTGGTTGCAAGTACATGGACTTTAGTTTCTTGGCTATCAATTTTGGAGACAAAGGATGAAACAGTGACATGTGGCAAGTCATACAAGTTCGCTCTACTGAACCAGTCCATAATTAGGTCATTGTGGGAGATTGGACACAACTTTGTCTTGGAGAATCCAAATCAGGTCAGACCTGTGGCATTCGAAAGATAATTCAAAGGGCTACGTTGGTACCAAAAATCAAATATTGAAGTGCTGCAATCACAAAGATAATCCAATTTCAATAGCGAGCTCCTCAAAAGCAAGAAAAAGGTATGTATTTTTTTTTTCCAAATTGCATAAGTCTTGTTTGAAGAATCAATTTGAATTGATTCAGAATATTATTAGAATAGATATGAAGTATTGATTCTAAAATATGCCCCATAAAATAATTCAACACCCATTAAGCCTTCAGAAGGCTCTACTATGACTCACGAAGATGAAGAATTTCAACATGATCTATCAAAATTACAAGATCAAGTGCAACAAATTTCACTCTCACAAAGAGCAACAAAAAATGAAATGGAAGTTTTGAAGAAAGGTGTGGAGGTGAAGATGGACGGTTTGAAGAAAGGCATGGAAGCTAAGATGGATGGCATGGAAGCTAAGATGGATGACATGAAACACAACATGGAAAACATGAAGGATGATCTAAAAACAGACATCGAAGGTTTGAAAAAGTGGATACAAGAAATGTTTCCTAATGGTGAAAAGATAGTAGAACCTCACGATGAGAACAAAATAAATTTTAATCGTGATTTAATAAACTCTAATGTTGGCGGGAAGAACCACCATATTCCAAAAATGGATATGAGGCAGTTTGATGGAAAGGATCCTGTAACATGGATACTACAGATGGAGAAATATTTTGATCTCCATAACATGCAAAACACACAAAAGGTACGCATTGCAACTTTACATTTAAAAAAAATACATTTGTATGGTATCGATGGCTTTTCTAGTAAAATTTTCACTTGGGGTGATTTTTCTGAGAAGAAATGATAACACATTATGAGGATACAAAGAGCAACACCTTCTTTGCTTGATTGATAAATCTCCGAACCACCACGCCACGAGTGGCGGCATTGTAAATTCCGCCACCCTTGAATAGGGTAGCGATATTCTGGAATGTTTAGGAAAAGATGTCTTCATAGGGACTTTAAAGGATAACATCCAACATGAAGTTCACATTTGGGAATCGGATTCATTAGAGAAGGCATTCGGGTTGGCAAGAAAAATTGAATGTAAAATTATGGCAACAAGGAAGCTTACCACTCACATCTATAAAGATGGAAATGTTGCTACTCCTAGACTTCCACAACCTACAAGGTTGACACCACAACAATTGGAAGAAAAAAGAGAAAAAGGGCTTTGCTATAGTTGTGATAGAAAATACACTAAAGTCCATAAGTGTGCTGAGAAGAAATTATTTTACATGAGTGAAGGAAAGAAAATGAACAAGAAGAGGATATACACCAGGAACCAGCCCTAGAAGAGGAAGAAATGAATCCAACCATATCATGTAATGCACTGGCAGGAATTACCACTCCTCAAAATGTCAAGATAGAAGGACAAATCAAGAAGAAAAAGGTAATAGTGTTGATTGATTCAGGTAGCACCCATAATTTTATTCATTGTAAGGAAGCCAAGGAATTCAATTGTTTCCTATACCCAGCACCAGAATGTCAAGTGATGGTTGCAAATGGAGGAACTATAAATTGCTCTGGAAAATGCCATAATATCAAGCTAACCATGGGGAATATGTATTGAATATTCCAATGCTTTCCATGGGAGGTGATGATGTTATTACTAAGATACAAATGGTTACATCTTTGAGACGGTAGCTTTTAATTTTCAAGAACTTTTCTTGAATTTTTTTGAAGGAAAGGAAGTCAAATTACGGGGTATTGAAGGGAAGCTAGGAAGGATAATAAGCTCTAATGTCATGACAAAGCTTCTAAAGAAATAACAACGAGGCGTAATTGCACAATTATGCTCACTAGAAGTTAAGACATCAAATCATCTGTTACGTAGATCTCAACAAGTCCTTGCTGGAAAATCATTCAGGTGTTTGAAACTCCCAAAGGACTCCCACCTATTCATGATCATGATCATGCTATTCATTTGATTCCAGGAAGTGTTCCTCCAAACATCAGGCCTTATAGATATCCTTATGTCCAAAAGAGCGAAATTGAACATATGATTGCAGAAATGTTAGAGGCGGGTATAATTCAACCTAGTCAAAGTTCTTTCTCTACTCATGTAGTATTGGTACACAAGAAGGATGGATCATGGCGAATGTGTCCAGATTATAGGGAGCTCAATAAGCTCACCATTAAAGATAAATTTCCCATTCCTGTGATTGATGAAATATTGGATGAATTACATGGAGCAATTTATTTTACCAAGTTGGATCTTCGTTCAGGATATCATCAAATTAGAATGAAGACTGAAGATATTCCAAAAACAACATTTCAAACTCATGAGGGACATTATGAATTTTTGGTCATGCCTTTTGGCCTTACCAATGCACCTTATACATTTCAAGGGTTGATGAATTCCATTTTCAAACCCTTCCTTAGAAAATTTGTGCTAGTATTTTTTGATGATATACTAATCTACAGCAGGTCTTTGAAGGATCATGTTGAACATGTTGACAGGGTGCTCAAACTATTGCAGGAGAAACAATTATATGCAAAAACATCCAAATGTTTCTTCGGAGTACAAGAGGTGGAATATCTGGGTCATATTGTATCTCACGAGGGTGTTAAAGTAGACCCTAACAAAATTAAAGCCATTAAGGAATGGAAAGTCCCCACAACCATAAAGAAGTTGCGAGGATTTCTTGGGTTAACATGGTATTATCGCAAGTTTGTTAAGAATTATGGGAGAATAGCAGCACCTCTAACAACATTATTGAAGAAAGATGCATTTTCATGGACTCCTGAGCAACTAAGGCCTTTGAACATCTTAAAGAGGCAATGTGCCTAGCACCGGTCTTAGCTACGCCAGAATTCATAAAAACCTTTATTGTGGAATGTGATGCCTTAGGAAATGGAATTGGTGCAGTTTTAATGCAAGAAGGAAGAACCATTTCTTTTGAAAGTCGTCCAATCAAAGGAAATTATTTACAAAAACCTATTTATGAGAAGGAAATGTTAGCAATACTGCATGCACTAAAGAAATGGAGAACTTACCTAATGGGAAGACACTTCAAGTTAAGAACTGATCATGATAGTCTTAAACACTTTTTGGAACAAATACTATCTTCAGAAGAGCAGCAAAAATGGGTCGCAAAGATGTTGGGTTATGAATTTGAAATAATCTACAAAAAAGGAAAGCTTAATGTTGTTGCAGATGCACTCTCAAGAAAGAATGAAGAGGTGGAAGCATTGCTTTGTGCCATTTCTATTATCCAACCAGATTGGATAACTGAAGCAAGAGATGAATGAAAGAAGGAAAAAGATGTATGGACACTCATTCAAAAGTTGCAGCAAGATCCTAGTACATCTGATACATTTAGTTCGAAAAATGATTCCTTATGGTACAAAGATCAATTATATCTTTGTAATAATTCCCAACTAAAAAAAAAAATTCTTCTGGAATTGCACACTTCTCCTTTAGGAGGACACTCAGGATTTTTAAAAACTTACCACAGGGTGAAGAAAGAATTTTTTTGGGATGGCCTTAAATATGATATTCAAAATTTTTTGGCGGAATTTTTGGTGTGCCAGCAGAATAAAGTGGAGACAATTAAGACCCCGAAACTTCTACAACCTTTATCCGTTCCAAGTCAACGTTGGGAGGAGATTTCAATGGATTGTATCACAGGTTTACCTAAGTCCAAAGGAAAGAATGTCATCATGGTGGTAGTTGATAGACTTACCAAGTATGCACACTTTTGTGCATTATCTCATCCATTTAAAGCAAGTAAATTTGCTACTACATTTATGGACACAATTCAAAAGCTACATGGAAACCCAAGGGTTATTGTGAGCGACAGAGATCCCATTTTTACTGGAAATTTTTGGACGGAGTTATTTTCCTGTTTGGGTACTCAATTAGCTCATAGCTCATCTTATCATCCTCAATCTGATGGTCAAACTGAGATAGTAAATAAATGTTTGGAAGGATATCTTCGTTGTTTTGTATCTGATAAACAAACACAATGTGTCAAGTGGTTACCTCTCGCTGAATGGTGGTATAACACTTCCTTCCATACTGCAGCAAAAATGACCCCATTTATGGCACTTTATGGATGTCATCCACCATCGATCACATCATCTTTAAGGGAAAATTCGAAGGTTCAAGCAGTGGAAAATCACATCGAGAATCAGCAAGAAGTTCTCCAACTCTTAAAGAATAACCTAAATTTGGCACAAAATCGAATGAAACAACAGGAAAATCAACATCGCAGCGAGAGAATTTTTGATGTAGGAGATTAGGTATTTTTACGGCTACAACCATACAAACAAATGTCCCTCAAGCAAGCTAAGAAGGATAATAAATTATCGCCAAAGTACTATGGTCCTTACAAGGTGTTGCAAAATATTGGTACTATGGCATACAAATTGGAGCTTCCTATTTCTTCGCGAGTACATCCAGTTTTCCGTGTTTCATGCTTAAATAAGGTTATAGGTGAAAATCTTCTAGTTCAAACAATATTTCCAAAACTTTATGAGGAAGGAAAAATCATATTGGAACCTAAAGCGGTCATGGAAACAAGAAATCGACAACTACGGAATCGATCAATTTCAGAGTATCTCATCAAGTGGAAGAACTTACCCACTGAAGATTCTACATGGGAGGATGAGAATTTTATACAGAAGCACCCAGAGATACTCAAGTGTTGAGGACAACACTTTTTTGAAGGAGAGGGGCATGTTAGGTCCCTATATTACTAGTATAGTCCCTTATTGTTGTTAGTATAACCCCCTTATTGTTATTATTGTACCCTTGTAACCCCCATTTTTTTATTATTGTGCCCTTAAATTATTATTGTTAGGTCGGGTAGGATTACATTGTGACCCACTAGGATTACATTATGGCCCCATGGACTCCTATATATAGAAAGGAGGTTTTGTAAATTGTATTATCCAAGAATTGTTCATTAATGTAATGTATTTGGAGGTTTCCCCCTCGAAGTGGCTTATTTCTAAGGCGTTGATATCTCTTTTCTTCTATTTTTGGAGCTGGTTTCTCAACACATCCCCAAATCACATCGAAAGATTTTTGTTATCCTCCCTATTCCCCGAAGCTCTTACTGCGATTACACTATTGTAAAAATTTGTTTTCAAACTGTTTATTATATTATATTCCCTTCCCCAGTCCTTCCGACTCTGATTGCGATGGCACCATATTACATTGAGTTTGTTATATTATATTTCTCCACCTATCTATTGCGATTGCGATTTCTATATGATTCTCGCCTCCTCTCCCTTCCTTCCTATTCATTATTTTCCCTTCACTAAAGGGCAAAGTTTCATTTCAAAGGCATGTTATTCAAAAAGTCAGTTTTTTTCAGAATTAGAAATAATGGAAGGAAAAACGACAGTCAAATGGATGAGAGCTTATTTAAAAACAAAGATTGTTACAGCAAGCAGCAAAATAGGAAATCTGTTCATCGGATTACCTATTTTCTTTCATACAGCCTAACAACAAAATCTCCAAGTAGTCAAACGCAATGTTGTCTCTTATTTTTAGGGGCAGATTGTTGTGTTTCTTACTATGATTGTATTTCAGTTCCTCAGCTGTTAGAACAACTCCCTTTTCTGTGGATCTATGTCCCCACATTTCAGTGTATTTATTATGAATCATTTGTAAGCAGCAAAAGAAATCGGTAACTCAGAAAGTAGGAGAATAGTGTGGAAGAACATCTCTCCGCTGCATTGTACAGTTTCATAGGAATTAATAAGAGATGCAGCTTTGACTTGTGGGATCCATGTGGTATGAGAGTTAGCATTTTTTTTTCTCCTTTGTTTTATATGTGAATTTTTTATGTGTTCCATTCATCCATAAACATTTCTTTTTGAATGCTTTCAAGATAGAAAGGTAGAATCCATTTTATATGCTCTGCCTTGGGAAATCATTCATGCTTTGTGTTTTTTCTTCTGTTTGAAAAGGATCCATTTGTTGTGCCCTTTTCAGCTCCTCACCAGTCTTTCCATACCATCCTCATTAAATTTTAATTGCTAATTTTCCTGCCTATATTGCCCCATGAAATACCCTGTGTCCTGATTTAATTCCCGATTTCAACTGTCCTTTTATATCCCACACATCCCTGAAATTAATTAATTCATTCATTCTATTGAACCCTTTTCCCATCATTTTATCTAGCCTAATATCAATCCATTTATTGTGTTCCATTGAATATTATTTCACGGAGAGAGCCCTCTCCTGTCCTTGTAGGGCTAGCTACAAGGTTGAGCGTGGTTTAGTTTTTACCCTGTTTTTCCTTTTTAGCCTGGGGTCCAATTTGGGTGCTAACATCTCCGGCGACCATACTGGGGAATACAAAGATCATATCTAAATCCCCGGTAAAGAATGACAAAGTATCATATCTTATTGATGATGGTCAAAAAACAATCAGATGCATATGAAAGCTGAATCTTTCACCTGGCGACTCCAACTCAATGTAAAGACTCCACTGGAGGACCGACTCTTTCCGCGGGAAAATGGAAGGAACTCACACAAAGTTTAGGTATCCAAAGTGGAATGGTATTCAGGATCTAATCTGCTTTCTGGTAAATCACTTCTTTGCTTTTCCTGAAGCTATCCTGAAAATTTTTCAGAATTTGTTGTATGATAAAGGTGACCAAAATCTTCACTCAACCTGTTCAAAAAGTGTAAATACTGAGTTTTCCTTTGATCTTGGCCTCCATCCTTTTCCCAAATATTATGATGACCATCTTCGAAATGATCAGCCTAAATAAACCAAAATTGATTCCGTAGCTCCTGTATATACTCCTAGACCTTCTATAGTCCTGGATAGGTATAAACCTCTTGTTTTACCTTCTGTACTCCATGCTTTCCCTACAAATTATTACTTATATTTTCTGAGATTTGATGGTGAATGTAACAATGTCAACGTTGAGCAACATGTGCAGAATGTTGAGACTTTCCTAGACCTTTTTGAGGTTGATGAAGAAGATGTTAGTATTAGGCTTTTTGCTCCTTCTTTTCAAGGAAAATTCAAGAGTTGGTTCAAAATCCTGCCTGATGCGAGCATCTCATAATTCCAGTAGTTCGTAAAAGTCTTCCTTGACATATGGGTGGTCAGAAAGAACCATTTCCTTATTTTAGACGAGTATGCCCAACTGAAAATAAAGTTAGGGGAGAGAGTACAACGTTTTTCCGCCAGATTCAATCGAGTCTATTATTCGATACCTATCAATATAAGACCCCCTCTTGGCTCGGCTCTCTTACATTACCCGGGCGCTTTTGATCCAGAAATGGAGTTTCAGCTGAGAGAAAGGAACTTAGCAACACTTGAAGAGATACAGAATAGTGCAGTAGATGTAGAAGCTAATCTGTTGATCAAAAGAGCAAAGCTAAAGGAAGAAGAAAAGAAGAATGTTGCAGAGCACCTGACACCTTCAGAGGTAAATCTTGACCTTTTGGTAAACGTAGTGGAAAAGATGGTGCGGAAAATCACTGCAAGGAATGAAAAGGATGTTCAAGAAAAAGTGGCTGATCCAAAACATTTTCTTTCTTATTCTAGTTATCATCCATCTAACAATGACTGTGTTATATAACATCTCAGAGATGAGAAATCTCTTGATATGACTTGTATGATTGATGATATGTTTTATGTTGATGATTTGCCAAAATTTGATCAATACGATGATGATGATTTTTTCCAAACAAAAGCTAGTCTTGCAGCACAATCAAATGCTGATTTGTGGGAGGAAGTTCCGTTTCAACAACTTGAAAACAGTAATCATCCGATGCATATCATCCAGGACAGTGATGAGGAAAGTCTAGAAAATTGGGAAGTAAGTGAAAGATCTTTGCCTCTTTGTTTCACTTCAATTCAGTTCATCAAAGATAACTTTCATGCAATTAGAAATCAGCAATATCTCAGTTTTAATGTTGAGGTTGAGACAGATAGTGAAATTCTTTAACAAGTTGTTTATGAGAAATCTTCCCCTAAAACGACTGATGAAATCATCCATGATATAAAACCCTCCCCAGCTCCAGATTTGCAGCCACCAAACGCAATTGAAGGTCAGATTATAGATGAAGGCTTGGAAGTTGAAACATATGATCTAATGATGCAAGAGGATTATGTACCCTTATGTTTCGAAGCATTTCAGTTTATAAAGAATAATTTTCGTAATATCTCTAAAAGAAAAGTTGAGTAGTATGTAGAGTGTCATGCAGATACGTCGCAACAGTCTTTTCAAGTTTTCTATGATCCTATTGCTCATGTGTTGGATGATGTTTGCTGTAAAAGTGCTTCTCCATTGGCTAACCATGTGCTAGAAAAGAATGTTGAGAATAATTTTATTCAAAATTTGACTTCATTGTCTTGTTCATCAGATGTTTCATTACAAATCCCATATCAATATTTGCAGTCATATAAGGAGACTAATTAAGAATATTTTTGTTTTGTTCCTAATCATCAAGAGGGATTGGTTATTCATGAAGTTCAGGATCCTTTTGACAGCCTATTGTAGTCATCAGAAAGAGACAGCTCAGAGGTTAGGAAAATTCTAAGATCAAGGTATGGAGATTACTTGGACCAGAGCAGTGATGTATTAAGGGAAATCAATAGCTATTCTCATGAAGATCCTTTCGCAGTATTCTTGAGTTCATCTGGTCAATTCAAACTTTGAAAAATTATCAAAATTCAACCTGATTCTAAGCTTCCATGGGAGTTTCCTTTCAGCTCTTCTCTCTACTTGCTCATTAGAAAGCACTTGGGGAGAATTCAAATAGCAGCCAAGATGCTTACATGGTTGCATTGGTTGTTCCATTTCACTTGACCGGGTGGTGAATGCAACAATTAGAGTAGGATTTGATGAATAAGCTCAATTATGAGCATCTTTCTAGTTTGTCAATTGTGTTTTTAGTCATGTTTTAAGTCAGTTTGGTTTTATTATGGTTTTTCAGTCTTAGCCTTCAGTCAGAGTCAATATGCATTGTATCTTGTTTCAGTATTTTCGACTCCATGCCAAATGGATAAGGCTACTTGGTCTACGGTGTTCTTGGCACCTCCAAGGAGCTACCATCCCCATTGGAGCCAATGTTAGTGTCAGTCTAGTCATACTGCCATCGGTGATCAAAATTGGTCTTTGCATTTGCATATTAGGAGTCCCATAATAATCAATTTCACCGTTCCTCTAGGTCATGGATTCATTGATGGTAGTCATTTTTATCAGTTGTCCCTCATGTGAAACTTGCTGATTTTCCTCTCTATGGTCTTCAGTCATTATTCATTTTCATTCTTAAAATCATATCAATAGGTCATAGGATGGGTCTCATTAATTTCTAGGGTCTCACCATGGTCAAATTAATGAGTCAAATGTCAATAAATATCAGCAAGGTCATGAGGAAGCCAATAAGCTCAAATTAACAGCACCAGGAAGAATCAGAGAGACATTTTATTCAGCTTGATGTAATTTTCACCTCAAAACCATGTTTTGAGGTGAAAACATGATATTTTTCCTTTATTATTATTCATTATATATCATCATGTATAATAAGTCACAATTCAGAAGCTGTTATCTCCACAAAGTGATGTCCCTGCCTTCGGAGAGTTTTCCGCAACATGTTCAGCGCCAAATCATCCTCCAAAGTAGATCCATCAGAAAGAGCCTGGAAAGAGCTTTCCAACGGTATACTAAAATTTCAAAACTGACTTCTGGATTGAAATTTATGCTTAAGTGAAGTAAAAGCCCTTATATCCTCATAGACCCCCTATTTCCCCATTTTTCCTTAAACTTTGTTTTATTAAAGTTTTATATTTCTTTAATAAATCCCTTTTCCCTTTCCGATTATGTACCCATTATAACCTTTAATATACCAATATATGAACTATCCTCCATTCTGTTAAAACTATGTTGAATATCTACATTCTATATATATATATATATATATATATATATATATATATATATATATATATATATATATATATATATATATACTCCCGGTCGTTCCCAACCACTTCCCCACCATGCTTTATAATAAAACTTAATAATAAAGTTTTATATCATAAAAACCCCGGCCCAAAGGTTTATCCCCTTTATATCGCAATATAAAAGTTTAGAAATGCTATTCCGATTGACCCATCCCAAAAATCTCCAATGCGATTGATCGCATTGCAAGTCTTGCGCCCATACTCCGATCCACCAATCGCAACTTTCTTCTAATCCTCCGATCGAAGCTCCCTCCGATTATGACTTCCGATGGCCTACCCCCAATTAAAACCTCTGATTGACATCACAACCGTTGATCTGTATCCGCTGATCCGACGGCTCAAAATCAATCGGGCCATCGGCATTGGCGGTTTCATATATATCACTCCACCCCTCTCTCTATTCCGATCTCCGATTGCGATTGACCTTGGGCACACCATACAGTACTTCCACCCATTTATATTATAAAGGGCCTCCCCCTTTGTTAAAAGTGAATTTTGGTTTCATTTCATTTATATGAAATACCTCCCCCAATCGCATCGGCGATTTCATATAAATCATTTCGCCCCACTCCCGAGCTCGATTGCGATTGCGATTATAATCCCCGGTCCCACCACTTAAGCCTTCCGCCCATTCATTACAAAGAGCTCTTTTCCTTTGCAAAGGTTAAATTTTCTATTATTCCATTATTACAAAGTTTATTCCTCTGGTTCCACATCCCTAAATCGCATCGGAAGATTTTTTCTATCCTCCCTATTCCCCGAAGCTCCGATTGTGATTACAGTATTGTAAAAATGTGTTTTCAAACTATTTATTATATTATATTCCCTTCCTAGTCCTTCTGACTCCGATTGCGATGGCGCCATATTAAATTGAGTTTGTTATATTATATTTCTCCGCCCGTCTATTGCGATTGCGATTTCTATATGATTCCCACCTCCTCTCCCTTCCTTCATATTCATTATCTTCCCTTCACTAAAGGGAAAAGTTTCATTTCAAAGGCATGTTATTCAAAAATTTAGTTTTCTTCAGAATTAGAAATAATGGAAGGAAAAGCTACATTCAAATGCCCGAGAGCTTATTTAAAAACAAATATTGTTATAGCAAGCAGCAAAATAGGAAATATGTTCATCGGATTACCTATTTTCTTTCATACAGCCTAACAGCAAAATCTCCAAGTAGTCAAATGCAATGCTGTCTCTTATTTTTAGGGGCAGATTGTTGTTTTTCTTACTATGATTGTATTTCAGTTCCTCAGCTGTTAAAATAGCTCCCTTTTCTGTGGATCTATGTTCCCACATTTCAGTGTATTTATTATGAATCATTTGTAAGCAACAAAAGAAATCGGTAACTCAGAAAGTAGGGGAATAGTGTGAAAGAACATCTCTGCACTACATTGTACAGTTTGACAGGAATTAATAAGAGATGCAGCTATGATTTGTGGAATCCATGTGATATGAGAGTTAGCATTTTTTTTTCTCCTTTGTTTCATATGTGAATTGTTTATGTGTTCCATTCATCCATAAACATTTCCTTTTGAATGCTTTCAAGATAGAAAGGTAGAATCCATTTTATATGCTCTGCCTTGGGAAATCATTCATGCTCTATGTTTTTTCTTCTGTTTGAAAAGGATCCATTTGTTGTGCCCTTTTCGGCTCCTCACCAGTCTTTCTGTACCATCCTCATTAAATTTTAATTGCTAATTTTCCTACCTATCTTGCCCCATGAAATACCCTGTGTCCTGATTTAATTCCTGGTTTCAACTGTTCCTTTATATCCCACACATCCCTGAAATTAATTAATTCATTCATTATATTAAACCATTTTCCCATCATTTTATCTATCCTAATATAAGTCCATTTATTATGTTCCATTGAGTATTCTTTCACGGAGAGAGCCCTCTCCTGTCCTTGTAGGGCTAGCTACAAGGCTAAGCGTGGTTTAGTTGTTACCTTGTTTTTCCTTTTCAGCCTGGGGTCCAATTCGGGTGCTAACAACAGGAACACAAAAGTGTATGAATTCAATATGGGAGATGTAGTTCTCTGTTGGGATGCTCAGAATGAAGAAAAAGGAAAGCATGGAAAGTTCGAGAACTTGTGGAAGGGATCGTACAAAATTTCAGCTTCAAGAGGGAAGCATGCCTATTTGTTGGAGGAAATGGATAAAAAAGACTATGGAGGAGGACCAGTCATTGGTACTCTCCTCAAGAACTACCTCTTTTGATCAAATTTCTGAAGTTTCTCATCATGATTGTACATATAATTTTACTTTTTTATCGAAGTGTGAAGGAGTTAATCATGGAATCTTGAAGCCCAAGGTGAAGGCCATAAGGTTTCTTTGATTGGCTCCTAGTTTGTAAGTTTAGTAAGTTTTGTTTCAAGTCAAAGTCAGTTCTGTTTGTCAGTCAGTTTTCAGTATTGAGTTTGGTTTATGGTTTTTGACTCCATGCCCAATGAATAAGGATACTTGGTCTATGATGTTCTTGACACATCCTAAGGTGTTTCCATCCCCAGTTGGAGCCAATTTTAGTGTCTGCTAGTCCTACCAGTTACCAGTGATAAAATATGCTCTTAAAAAGTTTTTGATAAGGTCCCACTGCAAATTTTTATGGTTTCAATAGGTTTTCAAATAAAAATTTGGTCACTGGATAGTGTTTCTAGGTGTGTTACTACTCTTTTTAGTCCATGTTTTGGTCTTGCCATCATTCATTTGATGAGTCATCACTAAAATTTCTTCATCACCATCTCAGTCTCATCACCATGGTCATCATTAAGCCCATTTCATGTAGTGTCATCATTAGGTCTTAGGGTCAAAATCATAAAATCAGTCAATTCACCATTAAATTCAACATTGAAGGAGTTGTAATAGTTAACAATGCTCAATAAAGGTTTCAAAAGTGTAATTTCATTTTAATCATGATGTAGTATGTTTCATAAGGCTCTAAAGTTTCAATTTCAAATCACAATGTAAAAAGGAAATGGTGGGGCCACTTAACAACCAAAGGAGAAAATCGATTTCCAAATCTACAAAAGACCAAATGAGCATCTCATTTTCTCATTCCATCTTCAAGAAACCTCTCTCCACCTTCAAAGAGCTCTTCCACCCTTAGAAAAACAATGTGTTGCTACCAAAGTGCTCATCATTTGATGCGTTGCACTTGTGCTATGTGTTATCACTCCAATAATTCTCAAAGGGTTGTTTATTTTTTTGGTTTAAATAATATTAGAGGTAACCACAAGCCTACTTTTAAGCCTTAGGATCTAGCCTTCCTAATGCTCAGAGAGGGCTCTCTCTATATGATTTATCTTTGTTGATTTTAGTTGATTTTAGGCTAGTTATGTAGGATTACTTGGGAATTGATTTTGGATTTGGTTTGGTGGTGAAACCACTTTCTTAGATGGATAGATGCAGTTATGTATTCCATTGGGCTAATGGAGTCAAAGTGTCAAGCAGCAGAAGCAGGATCAAGGTTATAAAGGGAAGTATTCACAGGGAAAGATAGTTTAGTCACTTCATATCCTTAGGCTGATGGTGAAAATGGTTTCAATCAGGGTAAGAGAGAAATTAAGGGTTCTAAAATCCATATAATGAGTGAAAAGATAGAGGTAAATCGAAATAAGGGAGAAATTAAGAATTCCCTAATTTGGATATTAGAAGAAAAACATATAAATGATAAACAGTTCAAGACAGAGTGTAATTAAACATATTTTGTAATAACATTCCAGTTATATCATTTGGATTAAGAAAACATATGAGCATGTGAAAAATTCAGAAAGAAAAAATTGAAAAAGTAGAAATTACTTCACTGTAATGGCCCAACACATGAATCCTATAATATAATCTCTTTATTGCTTTAATCCAGTTTGCTGACTTGAAATTGGTACAATCACCCTCAGGTTACAGAATAGTACAACTATAGAAATGTTCAGTAATTCATCCACCCTCAATACTTCGAAATGTGAAGTATTTATACAAAAACTCTTAAAAAATATCCTAAAAACAACTTAGGAATTATTCAAGGAAAAAGAAATATCTTCATGCAAGAAGATAGAGACAGATATCTAACTAATGCAAGTTGTCCCTCCTTTTATTGATTTGTTGTTTAATTGTTGATATTTTGTTGCTGATTTGTCTCTGCTTGTTGCTTGCTCAATGAAGGCTGTAGTTAGGTAGTGAAATGTCATCTACACTGGCAACTTTATCTCTGTTTTGTAATTTCTGATTTGACTTTAACTTTAAACTGGTACTCTTTGACTCTGATACTCTTTAACTTGTTTGATACTATTTGACTGTCTCTTTTTACTGTTGTTTTTACTTTTCATCATTCATTGTTCACTATTTTTTTCACTGCAAGAATGTTACTGCTCTGTTTTATATTTACTGCTCTGTTTTTACTGCAAACTGTTTTCACAATAAATCAGTCATCTTTTCCCAAAATTATGCTTCTAGTAATTTTGTCTTCATCATCCTTTTGAATATTTCATCTGCTTCAGTATAGTTTGAGAATGTAGGCTTGTTAAAAAATAAGTGTTTTACCTCATGATATAGGTAAAAAAGATTCTCAAAGTTTTTGTAAAGTACCTTCCATGTTGGAATTCCTTGTGAAGAAGGAATATTAGCCTGATCCTTGGAAACTTCTCTCATTTTCTTATCATAATCATCCTACTTCATTAATTTGTCATGAATAACCAGAGGATTGGGAAGGTCTTTCTACCTTAGGACATCAAACTTCATCATGAACCTTGTGATGGCAACCTCCATGTTTTGGAATTTTTCTTCTAGCTGTATCATCAGATTCTTTTTAGAAATGACCTTCCTAACTTCTAGGACGGTTTTTGTTCTATCACTAATTCCAATTTCTTCTAGTTCTTGCCTATTCTTGGAATTAAGGAATTTGATGATTTCGTTAGCTTCTTCAGGTTTCTTTCCAAGTTCTTCTTTTATCTTCTGAATGGCTTCTCTTGCTGCTTTGACTAAATCTTTTTTTGCATAGATAACCTAAATGGATGGCCAAATATCATTGACAGATTCAATGATATTGGCCCATAGCTGCTGCTTGGCTTGTGCCATTGGTTCTCTTAGTGTTAGATCTTTCTCTAACTTCTTCAATTGCTCATTTAACCTGTTTGCCTTCTGTTCTTCATTCTTGTGCATAATATTAGCAAGTTTATTTTCATCTTCCAGACTTTTCATTTGTTCTTTAATTCTGTTAATTTCATTTTTCTGAATAGACATGTCCTGCATAGCTTTTACTAGTTTACTTTCTTCATCTGTAGGTTGTGCTGCTGTTATTGAAGACTCTGTTTCTGAAGTTGTTTATGAGGTGACAGGTAGTGCTATAGCCATTGGGACTGCAGGTGCCAATGTTCTGCTAATGTGGAAGGTACAACAGTAGTGACTACAAGAATTACAGTGATAGGGACTTCTTCTCTGGCCTTTTTCTCATGAAACATTTCATTCTCCATTTCCTTTATCTGGATAGTCAGCTCAAGAATGAGATTCATCATCTCATCTTTCTAATTTGCATCCTTTAACACTTCCTTTGCTTGAGGATGTTCAGTAGGAGGTGGCTTGAGTTTTTTATTTAATGCAACAATGTCTGCATTTTTCTTCTTTATCAATTCATCTGCAACTTTTACATTTGTTGGATCATATACTACTTCAATAATAAAATCTTCCAGTGTTTTGATTCTATTATCTTTAGCCCGTGAGAATGATTTTTCCAATTTAAGTTGATCTTTGATTTTCCCAAGAGTGTTTTACATATTTTGTACACTCATGGCTTTATTTTTCATTGTGGAGTAAAGCATTTCACCAGCTTGTTTGTGAAATTATATCTGATCAATAGGATTAAGATCTTTTTCTTGAAATTCATATGATGATTTTTTGTAATCGACTGATGACATGGGATGCTTTACTTTAGGCTGTAGGAAGGTCATCTACATCAATATGTTCATTTTTAAAATATCCTAGAATGGAAGACAACATGGAGATGATATATCTGGTTCTCTCATAAAATATTACAGATGGGTAAGAAGGATTTTTCTTAGGAGTTTCCATGTATGAAGGCATGAAAGTTTGAAATATATGGAACCTCTTGAGGAAGTCTAGATTCAGATATAGCTGTGTAAGAGCTGCAATGGACAAAGGTGTTTCATCTAGCCTGGATTGGATCTGAAGCATTTTATTGATTCACTCAACTGTAATAGTAAACATAATTTATTTTTTAGGGTTTATTATGGCTCTCTAGTTAGGGAAATACCAAGATTGACAGAGTCTAATCACTTATGGGCACTGAAAAAGTCCATGGGAGAACATACTTTGGCAAATTAGATTGCCAAATAAAAAATTTATCTGCTTGGTCTATGTATTTGTCATGGCTCCACCAGTGGAGCTCGAGAAGGTTAAATTTAGTGACTGTATCATTAATTTTAAAATATTTGTCGGCCAAGGGAGTGTGTTCTACATCTATGACTGGGGGTTGTAGAGGATTGATAGATACTATGATTTTGGAAGCCATTGTTTGTTTGATTTTTTCATTTGATTAATATTTGATTTAGAGAAAACTGATTTTAGGCCTGTAGGAGCACCTCACACAGATAATCACAGTTTGTAGACTGATTTAAGAAGCCAATTGGTCAATTATTACTCTCTATAAAAAACAGTCTCAGGCCTTAGGAATCCTGTGAAAAATTGGTCCAATGTTTACAGAAAAAAGGATTTGGGAAGCTACAAGGATTTGTTTAGGTCTGCAAAGGTTTAAACTGCTCAAATTGATCAAACTGTACTCTCTATGAAAAAAACATTCTCAGGACCTTCATAATTTTAGTGAAAGGAAGATTAGGGTATGCAAAAAAGGATATGGAAGGCAATAGGCGATTTTGGTCTGCTAAAACTCCTAAATTAATTCAATTACTTAAATTACATCCTTTTAGCTTTAGGAATAGGCATAATCACTGAAGAATACTTGGATAAAATGAGGATTCTGGTTTGCAAAAGGGTTCTGAGGTAGCGAAATGCTTTCTAAGGCTCTTATGGCCTTTATAATGATTTTGATGACTTCTGCAACAGTTGTAGCAACAAATTGTTCGAATTTGGCTTAAAATGAGGTCAACAACAACTTTTTTGGTTTAGCAAAGCTCCTTCTGCACAAAAGTGTAATAGAAATGGTGTAAAAGGCTGCAAAGGGCAGCTATATGGTATTTTTAACCAAAAATGATTAGTATTTAAAGTTCCGGGTTAATTCAAATAGTAGAGTGGTTTGTGTTAGTGTGAATTATAATCGCAAGTGTACGAAAAAAGCTCACTTTAGTTGTGCATAAAAAACAACCCTAACATCAAAGATGGCTGCCAATTTCTTTAGATCTGCAATTAGTTGACCAAGATAAATGCTACAAAATCTAGATCTATGTAGTAAAAGACATTAAGTAGTAAATAAAAGCAAGAGTTTCTCCATGCATCCAATAGACAAGACAAGAATATTTTTAAAGAATTTTTGTATTTTTGACTCCTGGGAAGGGAACATAGAAAGATGTTACCAGTCCCCCTTAAAGGGATGGGTTCTTGTATGTCCTCAGCACTTCAGATCTAAGATCTCTCTCCCTTGATGGTGTAGAAAACCCAGACAAAAAAATGGAAATCAAAGGGAGCTCACAAGAAAAATGGTAGCAAAATATGACAATGATGGAGGATCAAAGTCAGACCAAAAGTATAGATCCAGAGTGATCTTTAGGTAGCAAAAGGTAGTGAGTGAATGGAAAACCCTTCCATTTATAACAAAATATTGAGTTAGTGTAGATATTGGTGCATAATTAAAATATTATTAACTAATTCTAGATCCAACTTTTATGGAATATTTTATTATATTTGTTGGAGGGAAAAAGAATTTGAATTTGGTCAAATCCCTTTATTTGTAAATAATAAATAAATAAATGATTTATTTATTATTTTAAGAATGTGGTTGAGTAATAATTAAATAAATAGGGATTTATTCAATTATTTATAAATGATTTAGTCAAATTTAACAAGGAATATTATTTAAATAAGGTTTAAATAATTATTCCTAGAAAATAATAAGATAAATAATGATTTTTTTAATTAATTTTCCCGTTTTGGGTTAAATATGACCAGGAATATTAATTAAAATATTGTTTAACTAATTATTCCTTGAGGAAAATCAAACAAATATGGATTTATTCAATATTTCCTCATGGGGTTTCCTGTTCATACCATAAACAACTTAATAAATTATGGATTACTAAGTTATTTTTCATAGTGAAAGCAATTTTACTAAGGGTAAAATTGGTCTTACATGGTGTACTTTGTCCATCTAATAGTAATAGGTTAGATGACCAAAAATTGGTGTAAAATATTTCCCCCCAGAGTGCGATCGTTAGGAGCTAATCATATGACTGAAGTACGTTGTAAGAACTCAATCACTAGACACCGAAGGGGAAGTTAGAGAGAGAGAAATATAAGGTAGACCAAAGTGCTAGAGGACAAGACCCTGAGGAGGCGAGACTTATAGGTGCGACAAGTATCTTTTAGGAGTGATTACCTATGCTACAATAGGTGAGGGAGGCATACCTATGCCTGCTGTGACAAAGTACAAAGAATAATGTGTCCATTAAACAAGGGATTGAACTATATAGTTGTTGGAACGAGGCTTCCTAAGCTGCGAATTTTGTATATTTTTGGCCAATTTTATATATTTTTTGTATTAAGTAGTCTAACGCGGGGGTTTTGGGGTGGGTCAAAGCCCCAAATGCATTCCAATGGCTCCAAGGGTAGACCAAGAGTCCGCAAACATGGTTTTTAGACCACAGGCTAGCGTAGGCTATATCGATATAAATAGATGAATAGTTTGAGTCTATAAGTAGGCATGAATTTGGACTGATGCTACGTGCGAACTGTTAGATCTGTTTTGGGTTGTTTTGGGTAAGGACTCCTGCTGGCTGTGTGAACGGAGATCCTCATTCCTGTTGTGTGCAGACCTTGCTGGCTTTGTGCGCAGGCTGTGTTTTGGGTTGTAACTAGGTTTTTAGATGCTAATATATGCGGATATAGTTGAAGTATATATGTGTTATCTGGATCTATTGTGTTACTGTTGATGCAAATATTTGGAATATATTTGGTGCTGCGAACACATCTGTGCTATTTGTTTATGCTACGAATATATATGTGTTAGGGAATAAAGTATATCTGTGATATGTTATAGATGTGTTTATGATATTATGTGCTGGTAATTGCTGATACACATGTGGATGAGAAGGTACTGACTAGATATTTCCATGGTAATAGCTCTGTTATTATTAATTACGGATTATATTGTTAATGAACCTACGAATAGACCTGTTCTATGCGAATCCGAGAGGTTGTAAATGAAATCTTCCTTGATTACCTACTCTCTCCCAAGGTGCGGAAACCTGGTTCCAGCACCCTCCCATACGACTTTGGGTGAGACCTTGGCCTGTGCAAGTAGGTCATTATCGAAAGGGCCGGTAGTATAGGGGTTTGTTGGCAAACCTTAACCTTCGAACCTGGGTCAGGACCCCTCAAGCCAACAAATGGCTCCGTTGTTGGGACCGGGAGAATTTTTAGAGAGAGATCAGGTAATATCACGAGGTCATTGGAGACCTGAGAAGGTGGAAATTGAAGAGTGGTTCGAAAGATAGGTTTAGGAATTTTCTGTAAAAGAGAATCGCAGCGCGAAGCTAACAGCTGAGAAGTGGAAAAATAAGTATATTTTTACTGAATTATATGAAATTTTCTTTGTAACCTTTGCACACAAGCTGCAAGAGTGGCTAACTAGGCTCGTAGATTTCCAGACGTGTTTGGAGAATGAGCGGGTCACATAATGGACTCTAGAGTTGATCCAGCAGTTGGAGAATACTGACAACACCATCATCCGTACGGTAGATCACTGGGTGTATAGCGTGCCGGGAGTATTTGTGACAGAGTTTGCAGTCGATCAATTCGTATCCTATTCTGAGGCAGAACGAAGGTTCTTCAAAGGTTTTTGGGGTAAGATCTTGAAATCATTGCCATTGCTAATTAAAATATTGTTGTGCGAAAAGGGAATTTTGTGCAGCCACACTGAGTGAATGAGCTCTGATTAGAGCGAGGTTACAATTTGAAGTGGTAAGTACTAGAGAGTCAATCAAGAAGGGGAAAAATCCATCTATAGTCTGTTAAGAGAACCAACTGCACACACAGGAAATAGCCCTCCTACGACACCACCTTCAAATCCACATAAGGGCAAGAACTCCCCCACACTTCCACCACCGCCGCCACCTCCAGAAGAAGATATGGCCACACACATGAAGCTACCCACCTTCAAAGGTGTAGGAGACGAAGATATGGTCCGATCCTAGTTTTTCATAGATTCAGTATCGATTGCACAAAATGTGGCCAGAGTTGCTGTAAAAAGGGTGCAGTTATCCCTTGCCTTCGAAGGAAGAGACCTGGACTAGTATATGGGATACGTATCTCAGCATGTGAATTCGACTATTCAAGAGGTTAAGGATGCCCTCAAACAACATTTTCGGAAACCTAAGTCCTACTCTCAGATAGTGAATGACCTAAAATATTTCAAACAAGGGCCCTCTGAGTTTGTATGGAAGGCTGACCAACGACTAAAGAAGGTGATCAGAGAGGGGTAATTATGTATGATGACAGACAACACAAGGAATGGTTCATTTCTTTGTTACTGCCTCACCTGCACAGACCTATGGGTTAGCAAGCCATTGACTCATAGGAAAAATCCTTGGAGATTTCTATGAAGTTAGAAGTCGCAACAAGAGATGATGCTTAGTTGGGGGTACAACAGATCCAAGGGAAGCTATAGGCCATGCATCTCGAAATCAAGAACTTACACAAGGAGTGAGGGAAAGAAGCTAGCCCAAACATATGGTGCATAAGATGCAGGGTGTCAAGGCACACCAAGGATCAATGTCCTCTATTGGTAGATTACATGCAGGCCGGGGGACCCAGCCCGTTACGTCCTAGAGAAGCTGCGGGACCAAGTGGTCCGACCTTATGGTGTGTTGACTGCTGCATAGCAGGATTGCATGATACCAACCACTGCCCTCGTCTGGATGCTTATGTTCTAGATTTGAAGCAACAATGGTGCCAATTTTGTTCATCTGTGGGACATGACGAACAGAACTGTCAGACATAAAACCTAATGATTGACTGAGGTAACCTATATCAGATGTAGGCTGACCCTTCATCACCTCTATCTACCTTGAGCAGAGGAGGGGGGAGGGGTGGAGGCACAGGTTGGCGAAGATGACAACTGATCTGTTATAACTACGGAGAAGTAGGGCACTTTGAGAGGGATTGTCCGAAGCCCGCAAGATAATCTTGTAGGTATTGTAGATAACTGGACCATGTGATTGAAGACTGTCCAATTTTGATAGAAAAAATGCAGGAAAAGCAGCAGACACCTACGTAGAATGTGCATAGGGTTAAGGCTGAACCACGTGATGAAGGCCCAAGCATTAATGTCATAATGCATAGCGGCATGGCTACTAGGGGAGATGAGGAGAAAGATGCGGCTGAACCTCTTATCCGAAAAGCAGCTGTCAAACAAGAAGGTTCGGACCTACAGAAGGAGAAGGAAACCTTTGTCGCAACTCGCAAAGATTTTACTAAGGCTGAGGCATCTACTTCTCAGGCTCCCGCAAACCTCAAAGTGGATGACGAGGTCAAACCATTTTTGTAGGCATGTATGAAGCTATTGTGCAACCAAAAGGCAGTAGAAAATCTTCAAGCACTAATAGAAAACTGTGCAGACAAATCTAACCCCTTCACAGAAGTTAAGGATGTGAAAAAACTTTACAAGAATAAGAAATGCACTGGTCGAGAAATGTGGCTTATTGCACAGATTGGCAACTATGAGATGGATCAGGTCATCTTGGACCTAGGGTCAGATGCGAATGTCCTGCCTAAGCAGATGTGGTAGCAGATGGGAGAACCGAAGCTCGAATGGTCCACTATACAACTGTGCATGGCTAACTAGCAAAAGATCATACCATTGGGGAGGCTGTCAAAAATTATGGTAGACATTGCAGGAGTTAAGGTACACGCCAACTTTGAAGTAATCCAAATTTTGGACGATGTGGATCCTTACCCTGCGCTTCTAGGGCTAGATTGGGCTATAGATATGGGAGGTATTATCAACCTAACGAAAATAAGCATGGTGTTTGAGAATGAAGGTAAACGGGTGATAGTCTCGCTAGCTCTTGCAGAAGGAGAGCAGTATACAAAACTGGTACGCGAAGAAGAGGATGTGGATCACATCTATAAATTGACCGCTCGAGACGAAGATTGCATCAATCCTTCAGCTAAGGATGTGCTCTACTGGGAGAAGGAAAATGAATGTTTCTTTGACTCTAATGGGGAGGTACAAAATTGGCAGAATAGGTTATATGATGTCTCTATGTTGTGTTGTCTTAGGATCACAAAGAGCTTCCGGTGTATTTCCTTAGAGGTAAGAGACTTGCCCTACTTTGATGGTTCTGGTAGCATTAAGGAGTTTCTGCGAACCTTTGAAGCTAAAGTACTAAGAGAAAGAAGGCTATGGGCCATTAATATTGCCATGTGCACAACTCCTGCGAAGTGTTGGGACACACATAAAGGGGAATTCCAAGATTGGGAGGAATGTCGTGACATGATGATCTTACGATTTGAACCTCCAGCTCACCAACGCGTAAAGACTTTCTTGGGATCAGGGAACCCACGCAAGAACTTAGCCGCATGGAAGAAAGAATGGGGTTAAAGAACTATAGAGGAATGGGTCCATTTGTTCATTCATGCCTTGGGGCCGATCTCGACTACATGATATTTAGACGCAGAATTACACCAGCGTACCCACCACTGAGAAACCTTTAGGGATGAGTTTGTAGGGACATTTGGGTTGATAGGAGGAATGGAGTCACTCAATGAGGCTCTGCAGGACATTGATGCCTTAGTATTTGATGAATCACGCCCGTGCGTAGCACATGGGGCACCAACCTGGGAAACGCAGATGCGGGATATTGTCAACTGCCACAATTTATCAATCGAAGAGTGCGACGATGACCCACAAAATTTCTTTATCCCGGAGTTGGAGGGAGAGCCCGCAATTGCTAGACCCCCACTACAGATTGTCGATGTCACTAAGCCTCTAAAGCTATGAGAAGTCAGCATTGGAATGGAGGCACAGTGTAAGTTAGCTAAAATTGGGGACTACTAGGATGATGATAATGTGGGAAAAGTTGTAGAACTCCTTACGAAATACTAGGACTTATTCCCGACGAAATGTTCGGAGCTCAAGGGGATCACAGGGGACCTAAGAGTCATGCGTATCACTTTAAAACCAAATGCACATCTGGTAAAGCAGTGCCCTTATCGGTTGAACCCCAAGTATAAATAGAAAGTCAAGGAATAAATTGACAAAATGCTCACTGTAGGTATCATCGAACCGATCGAACAGTCAGACAGGGTAATTCCTATGGTGGTTCAGGATAAAAATATTAAGGGATAGATACAGATCTGTGTTGGCCTGCGCAAATTGAATGATGCTTGTGTACATGATCCATTTCCTACACCATTCTCAGATGAAATCCTTGATAGCATAGGGGGGTAGGAGGCATACTCGTTCACTGATGGGTTCTCAGGCTATCATCAGATCAGGATTGCACCAGAAGATCGCAGAAAAACCACATTCACCACTGAATGGGGTTCGTTTCAGTACACCGTTATTCCGTTTGGACTCAAGAATTCCCCTGCCATCTTTTCGCAGGTAGTGGTTGCAGTATTTAAGGAATTTATCCACAAGTTCTTGGAAGTATATTTTGACGATTGGAATGTATTTGGGTTAGTAAAGAGTCATGTATCGAACCTACGCATGATGCTGGATGCCTGCAGAAAGCATCAAATATCCTTGAATATCGAGAAGTGCATATTCTGCGTACCATTTGGGATCTTATTGGGTCACATAGTTTGTCGACAAGGGCTGATGGTCGACCCTGCCAAGGTAGCAGTTATCACCAACGTGGCAGTTCCTACAACTGAGAAGCAGTTGCGCTCTATCCTCAGACACATAGACTATTACATGAAATTTATTCAAGGGTACACACTAATCACTGCACCTATGGAAAAGTTGTTGAAAAAGGAGGTATCATTTTGCTGGGATGACGAGTGTTAGAAGAGATTTGAGTTACTCAAGGAAAATATGGTCTCTGCACCTATCCTCATATTTCCTGATTGGGCGAAGGTGTTTCATGTCCATGTCGATGCTTCAAGGATTGCCCTAGAAGATGTCCTGATGCAACCAGGGGAAGGGGAAATTGACCATCCAGTTGTGCTTTCCAGTAGGAAGATCTTTAGTGCCGAGTGTAACTACTCCACTACTGAGCGGGAAGGGTTAGCCATGGTGTATGCCTTGCAGAAATACCAGCATTACCTATTGGGTGGGCACTTCAAGATGTTCACCAATCACTCATCTTTGAATTACCTAGTGAATAAGCCTGTGTTGGGGGGGGGGGGAATATGTCAATGGCTACTGCTATTTCAAGAATATGACTTTGAGATCATAGTAAAGCTGGGAAAGTTGAATGTTAGGCCAGTCACCTATCCCAGATTGAAAATGGCAAAGAGCTGACCAACCTAGAGGAAGGATTGCCGGATGTGCAACTATTTTCTATTAAGGTAGCAGATGCACACTTCACTGACATCATTAGCTTCTTGAATACGAGGACGACACCTACAGATTATTCAGTACAACAGAAGAAATATTTAGTAACCCACGCAAGAGATTTTATCATTATTGCAAGTCACCTGTATAAGCTGGGAGCTGACAAAGTGCTACCAAGATACCTCTTGGAGCATGAGTGGCATGCCTTCTTAGCAGGAGCTCATGGGGGCGTAGTAGGAGGTCACTACGCAGGAAAGGTGACAACGCAGAAAATCCTAAGAGCCGGGCTATGGTGTCCTACGTTGCATAGTGACTCTCACGATTATCGCAAAGCCTGCGATACATTCCAAAGGATGGGAAGGCCCTTGCATAGGGACGAAATTCCCCTACAAATGTAGATGCCCCTACAAGCATTTGAAAAATGGGTCATCCACTTCGTCGGGCCCATTAATCGCCAGGGAAGAAGATAGGTGCGTGCTACATCATCACTGCAACTGATTATGTAATCAGATGGGCCAAAGTGCAAGTTGTGAAGGATTTCACTACAAACACCACTACGTACTTCATTTTTGAGAAGATTCTGACCATTTTTGGCTGTTCGAAGATCTTAATGAGTGATAGAGGTACGAATTTTGTTAATAAAAAATACAGGCCTTGACTGAAGAATTTCAGATCCACCACGCGAAAAGCACCCTGTATCATCTACAAGAAATTGGGGATGTAGAAGATTTTAATAAGATCTTGGAGTAGGCACTGACCAAGTTCTATAAAGCCGATCAGTTCTTTGGGCCTACCAAACCACCTGCAAGAAGTTGACAGGGAAGAAACCGTTTCGGATGGTCTATGGCAAGGAAGCCATTATGCCCATGGAGTATATTGTTCCTAGCCTGTGCATTGTAGCCTTTATGAACATGGTAGAGCCTGATAACATGGAGGAGTGTTGAGTGCAACTTGTGGGTTTAGAGGAAGATCGTTTCATTGCTAATTTCCATTAGCAGGTTCAGAAGGCTCGGGATAAGGCATGGCATGATCGACATATTCGATAAAAGACATTTGCAGAGGGTGAAATGGTCTTGCTGTATGAAAACCTGTTTGCGAAACACTCGAGGAAGTTCCAACAACATTAGCTAGGTCCCTATATGGTAAAAGAAAACACTGATGGAGGAGTTGTTTGGCTAGGTACCTGCGCGGCGATATGGTACCAGGATATGTCAATGGCACCTGGAAAAAACCATATCGGATCAAATGAATATATCGTCGGAGTAGTTGTATGGGGCAGAATTAGTGCACAAATGAAGGCTATTGCAGGCAGGACTGAGGTATGTGCAGAGATAGATCATAGGTTTGGAGGCCCAGGGAGGTACGCTGGGAGTGCAGGGGTGTGTCCAGAGCACAAAAGGTGCGTTGGGAGTGTAGGGGTGCGCTGAGAGCGCAGGAGATATGCTGGGAGCACAGGGGTGCGTTGGGCACATAGGAGGTATGAAAAATAGCCATTGGAATAGTAAGTCTGGGTAAAAAGAAAATTTTACCGTTGAAAGGAGCGGGCAGACGACAATTAATGAGGTGATTTCCAAAGACTTTTTACCGTTTACTTGATGGTAAGTTCCAGATCAATTTCACCCAACCGTTGGTTGATCTCCAAGGCTATAAAAGCATAAGGATAACTTAGAAGAGGGTTCCGTGTATCTTGAGCAGTTGGTGTCCTATGCAAGTTTGTGATTATTGCGCCTTGTTCATGTCTGAGCGTGCTTCCCCCTCAGATATTAGCCACCCATAGTTCATTTTTCATGCTAGAATGACTGCAAGTAATCCTGCCATGTCTTCCCAGCCCGTGACCTTGACAGAGCAAGAATCTGAGGAAGTACTAGAATTCCACCCTAAAGTTGAAGAGGTTTTGTCTACGCCAAGCAAGGGCAAGCAGAAGGGGAAAGAAAAAGCACAAGGGTTGGGGAAACCCCCGAAATGGGCTAGGGTGAAGGCCCGCACTTCTCCTCAGAATTTGAAGTCCCCACGGGTAGTGCCCCAAGCATGCTCGCCTAACCTAGTAAAGAGACCTATGTTTGCTCAGGAAGAGGCCCAGATAGCCGAACCAATCAATTGGCTACTGCTTTTTTTTCGGCCCTGCAGGCCCTCGACACGCATGGTGAAGAATCGCGATGGCCTGCACACCTATTTGCAGATGCCACTGACTCCTGGTGAGGTTCCCATCATTAGAAAACCCTTTGGCAAGCTCCATGAGGTAAAATTCAACGACTGCGACTTGGCCAATTTGGAGGCCTTCCCCAAGTTGGCACCCAAGCTATTTCTCGAAAGAATATTTGAAGATGATGGGATAAAGATAGTCCCCATATTCTGGGTGCATGGATTGGCAGGTTCTGGGCTCTTAAACTTGCTAAGGATGCCGCATTTTTGCCACTACAATATCGTAGACTGACTTATGCGCCAGTTGCTTGCCCTGGTCCATGATGGCATCATGTGGATCCATGATCGAATCCCCATTGATGTCGTGCTTATTCACCGAATTACTGGTCTATCCATGAAAGGGCTAGACCCTATGTTGTGCATCAGCAAGAAGTATGAACAAAAAATCATCGACAAGGTGCGCGAGGATTATCATGTGGAGTGGAACACTCGAGGATTCATGATCAACACCATTAGTGACCCTAGTACGCAGATGGGTACCTTGTTGTTGGCATGCAAGATGATGCAAAAATTCCAGGCTGCCACCGTCGCTACTTATGTGATTCAGTTGCAAGCCGATGCGAAAAGGGGTTCTGCTTCAATTGGTCCTAGTACCTGTGCAAAAAATTTCTAGAAAATGTCTGTGAATCCCAGGATCAGGGTTGAGCATTTTTCTACTCCTGGTTGCTTCTTCTCATGGCATTGGTCACATGGGAAGCGCCTGACAACTCGGTCCTCCCTGAGCTCACCCCAGATATGTGCGAGGGGGCAAGGTACACGAATTTGTGGGACCCAAAGGACATGTTAGGTCCTCGTAATTTGTTAGATTGGCAAGACCAAATGTACAGGGGTAACATCAAACCAATCTTTGGAGTCCTAGGACCTAGCCTTCCTGGACTCAGAGAGGCCTCTCTCTATTGTTTTTGTAAAAGATGTGAAGTTGATAGATTCTATGGTTTTTATTTTAGGCTAGTTATAGGGATTAGGGTTTGCTTGTTTGTTTATTTTGTTGGATAGGTTGTCAAGGAGAATATATAGAGTAAGAGAGAACCAATCCATTGGGCTATGGAGTCTGCAAAGGTTTTGAAGAGTGGAAAAATAGATCAAGGGTGTCTCCTAGGGAAATTTAACAAGGCCAAATGGATCTATGTAGGTTTTGTGTGGGTGAAATGAACATAGAGTTTTGAATATAGTAATTTAAGGGGAAATCAAGGATCCTTTAACATACTATGAACAAGGAAAAAGCTTTCAATATGATAGTATAGAAAAACATGAAGAGAAATAAAGGATTTTTCAATCAAACAATACTAAGCAGACATCAAACAACAGATAGGTAAATTTGGAGAGAAATTAAGGATTATCTGAAAATTAATTGCAAACAAATAGACCTTTAACATAACATTCTTAGTAAAAACCAAAGATAATTTAATAATTCTTTAGCTAAACTTCAAGGAAAACATAAAAATCAAAAGAGGCAGGCGGAAGTAGGGTGCCAAAAAAGCAAGTCCTATTCTCTATTTCTGTCTTTTGATCAAGGAAACCATAAACATAATGAATCACTGAAATAAAAAAAATAAAAAAGGTGGAATACATCACCATCTAACCAAGCTTTATGAATCCTAAGAGTGTGCTCAATCCATGGATGCACAGTCCAAAGCCATCACAAGTCACCAAAAACCAATTTTACCAATAAACTCCAAGTCTATCTCATATTAAGCTCAACAAATATCCAACATGTACAATGAGGCCTCCGTGCTCTATTTAACTTGCATTGGAGGGTCAAAACCCTAAATAGGGTTTTATAAACCATAAATAACTAATAAATGTCATTTATGTCCAAGAGACTTGTTGTGCTCAACTTAGTGTTCCTAAATTGAGGTCATAAATTATCAACCAGGGTCAGTAAACTGCTGAAGTGTGGTGCACTATATGTGCCTAGGTATCTATTTCTCACTATGTTGTGCTTAGTGTTTTTATGATATTTTTGGTTTTATGGTTTTATGTCAAGAAGGAAAAGAACTAAGTGTTGGTAAAGAGAAGTGGATGGTTACACTAAAACAAAGCAAAACCTACTCTAAACTGTGTATGACACTAAAGAACAGAAAATGCAAAGCTTGATAATGACTAGTAAGGAAACAAATCACAACATGAAATCAATAACTCATAGCATGAACTCATCCAATTCATTCATTAGGAATATGTTGGAATAGTTTGAGAAAAGAACAAGTTTAATACAAATGAGGTTCTCCTAAGGACACAATCATCTTACAATATTACAAAGAATCTCATCCATGGCTAGAGGTTTATTGGAACACAATTGAAAAGAGATTATTTGTAGCACAATAAGATTTCTCCTCTAAATTAACTTGTAATGCTAAGATTACTCCATGCTGCAGCTCAACTTGTCACTAGTAAACCTCATCCAAAAGTTAGAGATTTTCTAAAATAGTTTTTGGAAAGAAAGGTTTAATTGTGAATTTGCAAAGGATTGCAAAATAATCAAGGCCTTAAACTGGTATTACTAACTCCTGTCCAGATGATGATGTATTAATAGAAAGTCAGAGCAAAAGAAGTTTTGTAAATAATGAAGGCCATGGAATCTGATGTTAACAATTAATACTACTTAAATAACAATGGATAACACTGAGAATGCAATTGATCAAACTTGAGACACAGTAACCACAACTAAACTATAGTGCCATTAACCTAATTTGAAATATAGCGAACAAAGTTGAACTATAATGCCACTAATCTAACTTGAAATGTAGTGAATTAAAACTGAACTAGAGTGCCATTATCAAACTTGAAATATAGTGACAGAATTAAACTAAAATGACATCTACCTCCGGAGTGATACCACTAGACTAAGGATGCAACTAATTACTGGAATGTTTCAGCTCTAGATCATTCAGAATTAGTGGTATTTTGGAATAGTTTGTAGAACAGGACTAGCTACAACATGTTATGTAAATGAACATGAAAGCATAAAATTCAACAGAACACAACAAAGCTCTAAAACACCACAACTATGTCCCATCCGAAATTAGTGATATTTTGGAAGAGTTTATAAGATCATGAATAGCTGCGCAACTGATGTAATTGAGCATAAGAACGTAAAACTAACTCCTAAAATACTACAGTCACACCTCATTCGACATTAATGATATTTTGGAAGAGTACGTAAGAACGAGACTAAGCTGTAGAATCTAATGCAAATGAATAAAAGCTTCAAAGTTCAGAAAGTCAATTAAACTAGGAATGAAACGAGGCTAAATTACTTATCTAAATTATATGAACAAAGCTCCTCAGGTAGCAGGGGCCATCTACCACCGGAGTAGCACAAAAATCTACTTAATATTGACTCAACTCGTGCAATAAAATTATTTTTCTTTCATTAAAGGAGAAATGATTCAAAACAGAGTATTTACGGCCTTCAAAGATCTAGCAACAAAACAAAATCTAACCAACAGTTTCTCGGTCTCCCGAGTCATACTTATAATGAAGTTACATAACTACTCTTTGAGAAAAACGGGGATAAGTGTCTTTCCCACTTCTAATCAAATTAAAACTCTTATTAACAGTCTTGTGCTTAACTGCAGACATCTGTAGAGTCCGTGTTTTGATAGGAAACTGCTTCTCTTCTACGTGCATAACCACTTTGATACTTTAACTCAGACTTCGTGGGGAGAAAGAGATGATGGGGAGGTGTTTTGGATTTCACCCATATGCCTTTTCCTTTGCAGTGACACCTGGAACCTACATAAACATGAGGATGGCTGCAGAACATACGACTGGCTACGGAATGCCTGTATTCTGTAGCCGAGTCTTAGTCAAAATTACTACACCAACAAAATCATAAAAACATAGCAAGTTAGTCATTATATAAATTCTTAAAGCAATTTTAATTAATCCTATTGATTAGTTAAGCCTGTAACTGATGAGGGACAAAGAAAATGAAGTGGAATGTGGTGAAAGAGAAGAACATCTTTGGGGCTCAAGAAGACCATGCAAGGCCCAAGGCATAAAATATCTAATGAAATAAATGAAAAAATAAATTCGAACACCTAAATTTGGAGTAATTTGTCCCAAAAAACATTAAAATATACATTTTCCATAAATGAGTGTCTTTTGTTGACTTTCGCAAATAAGGGTGTAGCAGGGAGGTCCAAGGGCGCAACACCTGCACAAGAAAACTGGATCACCTTGCAGCTGAATATTGAAGGATTTCCTGATGTCGGAATGAGATCCATGATGGCTCGTTGGAAATTATATCAAGCATAATTTCCAAAAATTCCCTTGGTTTTATGATTGGAATCCATTAACTAGTTAAAAAGCCAAAACTCCCAAGGCTGCTAAGGGTGCAGTGCCAGCCCTGAAAACATGGTAGAAAGGTGAAAATTTGTATGTTTTTGGGCCTTTTGAAGGACCAAAACTGCTACAAATGATCTGAAATTTGGTGTGCATGATGCCCTTGGCATGATGAATCCAAAAATGTAAATGTTACCTTCAATGGATGCATGTAGAAAAAAATGCAGCGCCAAGGGCGCTACACCCTTGGCCCTCAAAATCAGTCAAAAAACCAAAAATGTCAAAAACTTGCCAAACTTTTAAAATATCTCCCTCATGGTGTTTGAGATGCATGTAGAGAAGAATCAGCTAGGATTCCAAGGTTTTCTTGGTATTTTCCCTCCTTGAGTGCTTGAATTTTGCAAGGGCTCTTTTGAGCTTGGCCCTTGCAATTTGATTTCTCAAGGCATAGTCACGCCATTTTCTTCTAAAAGCCAAGATCTCTTTGTGTCTTTGCTAGCTGATCCTCCAAGTATGTATTAGCCCTCTCCAACCAAGGCTCTCGATCATATTCAATCTCCATGGCAAGTAGCTCACTTGGAGTGAGCTTCTCTGCCAATGTTGTTTCTTGCTCCTTCTCTTTGGCCAAGGCCTTCCTCAAGCCCATTGTTCTTGGCCTTCTTATAGAGAGCTACCCTTCTTCATCTTTACTCTCATCAAAATCACCCAAGACTTCATCAAGCCTAACCTTGGTCCTCTCAGCCTCTTTCCGAGCTTTGATTTCCCTGACCTCATAAATGGCCTTTTGTGCCTCCAAATGCTTGTTCTCAGTCTGATAATAGTGGATGACATTCCTAGCCCTAGCTAGGTTGGTTTGAAAATCCTTGATTTGGTCATATTTACCTTTGAGCAACATTATTGTCACCCTTGCCTCGTTCTCATCATCACTGTCAACATGAATTGTTTCAATTTCCTGCCCAGTCTCATGCTGATCTTCTTCTTCTTCCTTCATGACCTTCTCTTTTTTTGATTCTTCATAGCTTGATTTCTCATTTACTTCCATTTTGTTGACATTTTAGCCACTTTACTATGAGAAAAAACTAGGAATATAAATGGGACTGAGATGAATGGAAAGGTGATGAAAAAGGTAGCTTTGCAAGTGAGTGAGGTGAGTGAATGAGGATTAAAATGTATGGGATGGTGAGAGGCTAAGAACTTCAATGGTAGCCCTTTTCTCATGTAAGCACCCTTGTCAATCATTTATTTCTTCATAGGAAAATGGAATGAGGCTCGAGAGCGATGTCAATTTTAAGCCTTAGGGTAGTCTCCTAGGGTTTCCTTATCATTCAATTAAATCATCAGAAAGGGCTTGCAAATGAGTGTGTTTGATGGCACTGACCCTTAAAAATGTTTGAAGAACCCTAGGAGGAATTTTGAAAGAAATTTTAGGGTACTTAAGTGGTTTAATTTCTTGGAAGGCCTTTTTGGCCAAAGGTGCAGCGCCTGCCCGACCTATCGGGCGAGTCAGGCAAAGGCATAACAAGGGCGAAGTGCCTACTAGGTGCGCAACGCCCAGGTTTCTGTATCGGGCCTGTTGGGAAAAATGGGAAGGCGCACAGTGGTTGCCTCCAAGCGCACACCGCTAAATGAATTTGCATGAGGATTTAAGCCAAGCACACAATTCCGGTTTCCAGGAGCACAACACCTCGACACATAAGCAAAAATTGACTTAAAAAAAAACTCCCAGTTTCTTCCCTTTTCAGAATTTCCAACTCTTTACTAGTGAAACATGATTGATATGAAGTGTTTAGGTGGGATTGACCATGCTTTTTCTCTTTTGAGGGTTGAAATTTCCATTTGATGTTTTTTGGAGGGCTGCATACAGTAGAATTTTCAAAGTCCCTTGTGATTTCCCTCATGACACTCACCTCAACCTTTCACCTTTGCTTGCTTGTGATCCGCAGGAGTTACGAATTTTTCTCTTCTTTCAACCTTGGAGTATCTGACCTATTCACCTTGACACAACAACAGCCTTTAAAACCCATTTTTTCTGAACCATGAAGTTTAATCTCTTTTTTTTACCTTCTTTAACATTTTATGTTTTGCAGGTGCCTCAAAACACTACCCTAGCCTACTCTTACTGACACTTGTAGGTTTTCTTTGATGAGTTTGATCTTTATTTTGGTTAAGGAGGCATGACATGTTCCTTTTCCACCTTTGAAGACTTGACATGTTTGTCTTACACAGTAGTAGCCTCAATACCTTCTTCATGCCGTTTCTGCATTTGATCACCGTGTAGGCACTCTGCTGGACTGCCAAGTGTAAAACCCTAATTTTCCTGTCTCCTTGCTACAAGATGTCATCCTTTAGGCACAAACCACTTACCTCGTCAATTTATTCTAATGATTGACCTCTTAACATTTTTGCAACAGTGTCAAGCTTATCCATTACCTCATGTGCAGACCTTGAAAATGAATGATAGTCTTCTTTGGGAATGACGACCTTGGAACACATGAAACCCTAATTGACCTAGTGAGGGGTTATTTGGCCTAGTCCTTGACTAAAAATGGGTTTGGAGGCTTCAAGTTTGAAAACAGAGTGTTGACTAGGTGATGTATTGAAGATCCAAAATCCAATGTACTTGATTTATATAAAGAGCCTACATAGATAGTTTTGAGACCATCAATTCTTGAGGACTTTGTGAATCATGGGAATGAGTTGGCTATAGGTAAACCCTAGATGGAAAATGGAGTTATGGGCAAGGGAAAAATAGAGTGATGAGGTCATAAGTAGGAAAAAGGATGAAGATCAGTGGCATAAGCCCATAAGGAGTATTTTGGGAGTGGTAGGGTGACCATGGAATGGCAAAATGATAGGATAGTGAAAATTTTCTATGAGGATAATGAAGGCAGCAAGATTTATAAAACTCACAATATTCAGGGAATTTTGTTTTTAGAAATCTAGAACCAATACTTATTCATCTACAGATATTGAAAATTACTGATGAATAATAGTGGCTCCACTTGGGGAGGAGAGCTCCTTTTCAGGAGGTGTCTAGAACCTTAGAGTTCAGATCTCTGAGTTTTGAAGACAAGTACCTTAATTTTACTTGGAAGATCCTTCTTCCTTCATTTGTTGATGTTTTCTTGAAGTTGTGATCTCAAAATCTGAAAGACATGTATGCTTCAACCTCATTTCTACCTACCCATCCTACTTTGCCTAGCATTTTTTCTTCCTTGGGTGCACTTGAACTGGAAAACCCTTGACATTATTTTCTTTTTGAAAGCATAAAAAACTATCTACTTGTACCCTTATTACTCCCAAGAGTTCAGATTAGGCTAATGAACTCTTCTTATTCTCTACCTAGTCTACTCATTTATCAAGATTAAGCTGTTTGACAAAATTTATTCTTTAACCTACTGACATGAAATTGAAAACATGATCAAACTAGGATTAAGCAATATGATTTGCCATGGGCTATGGAATTTGGAAAAGATGCACAAAGAAATTATTTTTGTACAATTAGAAACTAGAAAACATGAGGGCTGTGATTCAGAATTTTTTATGTATCCCTTTCATTCTCATTTGGTTCAGATTTGTGCTTTGGGAACCATCATCTTTTCCTAATCTAATCTACTGACAAGCCAAGCTTAAATGGTTTGACAAGTCTTCTTTCACTAACCTATCAGCAGAAATTTAAAACATGTCCAATCATGATTAGGCTAAATGACTGAAAAGACCTTCTTTTCTCAATAGTAGTGGCATCTAGGCTTGCTCACTTTCATAAGTACTCTTTTTTGGTATGGGTTGTACCTATTCTTTAAAATTGCCCTCTTTTTCTTCTTTTCTCTGTTTTTGTATTTTAATTTTTCAAAATAATCTAAAACTAAAAATATGCTCAAAGGGCTGAGCTTATTTGCACCTATATATCCTAATCTACCTTTAGATATGATGTAAATTCATTTGGTGAACTCAGTTTTCCAATATAACCAATCAAGTAGATCATTCCATGAGTGATCTTGGTTCAACTCTTTAAGTGTGCTGATAAAATAAAAAAGCCACTCCCACCTCACTTGTTTTTGAATAGTAGTGCCTAAAATTTTCTTTAAACTTCGCATCAAATTTCTTTTGACATACTTTACTCCTTCTCCAAATGTCTCTAAGAAATCAACAAAAGGATCATGTAATAATACTTGATTTAGAGGATTTGAGAAATATACTTCATTCAAGAATACTCCTCCCTCCACTTGGCTATGCTTGGGATTCTTTTGAACAAGAAACTCCACCTCTTCCTCATGATCATCTATGCTGGCAGCCTCACCATATATTGCAATGTTGTCCTCTAGAAAACCTGATGTATTATGATTGATTGGGCTACAATCTATGTGAAGGTCATCATGCTGATGAGCAAGAGCACTCTTTAGCAGAAAATTTTCTTGAGAAGGCAGTACAAAAACTCTCATGTGTTTATCAATTTTCAAGCCTTCATCTACAATTAGAAATTCAATGGGAATTGTTCACTGCACATCTGGAGTTGAGGAGAATTCTATGTCATAAATGATTTCCTCATCCATTTCAGGAAAAGGCTTCTCATTGACAGCTTGCTCAAGAACTTCATTATCTTCCCCAACCTAAACATCAAAATAGAAAGACTGTTGATTTCCAATCACATGAAGGTTATTTCTAATGGACTGAAATGAAGTATAATAAAGAGGCATATATGCTTCACTTACTTCCAAACTTTCTATGCTTTCCCCATCACTATCATAGCTGATATGTATTGGCTAATTATTGTTTTGATGAAACTGAACTTCCTCCCATAAACCAACTGTTGATTTCTCTACAAGATTAGCTTTTGTTTGGAGAACATGACCATCATCATATTGATCAAACTTTGGAAAATCATCAAAATAAGTAATGTCACCAATCAAACAAATTGGATTATTAGATGGTTTTTATTTGAATTGATCTACACATATGTTTTCTGATATGTGATGGCTAGGGTTAGCATGAGGAAAAATATAAATGTTTTGTTCACATGAAGGTTTAGAGGTTGGCTGCATGCTTATAATCTGATCTATTTCCTCTTCAGTTAAAAGAGGAGGCATAATTCTCTTTCTTTGGATAACACTACAATAGTTTTCTTCCTTATATGAAGGCTGATTCTGAGGCTGAATGTCTTCTTGAGCCTCACCTAGAAGAGATGGTGAATCATCACTTGTGTCTTTAGAGAGATCCCGTGGTTTTTCTTCCATTATTTCATGACTGATTTCATCCTCAACCAATTCTTCTTTACTATCATGATAGTTATATTGAGTATGAAATGCATGTATTTCTTCTAATAAACTTTCAAAATGCCAATTTCCTAGATCTTCATCAATGTTTACAAGGTGTTGTATGAGGTCTTCAGATTGATCACAACAATTTTCAGCTAATGATAAAGATGAACAATTTTCTTTATAATGTTCATAAAACACCTTGTGGAAATATTTTAAGGAAAACAAACTATCAGGGTCTAGGCCTTCATACCATTTCCTTGCCTTTCCTTCTAATGTCCCCATGAAAATTTTCATGAGGTAGTCCTCATGCCATTCAACCTTTAACCTTCATATATGTATATGAAATTTGATGAGATGTAACAAGGTATCATCAAATTTTTCATCTTGAAACATAGGTAGGCTTGAAAACCAATCTATCTGAGGTATTTTGTGTGGGAACCCAGGGATGTGATCTCTGTTCATCAGAGCATATCTCCATTGTAACCTTGGATTCATGTTTGTAAATCAAGAGAGTTGTGAATATAGTAATTTAAGGGGAAATCAAGGATCCTTTAACATACTATGAACAAGGAAAAATCTTTCAGTATCATAGTATAGAAAAACATCAAGAGAAATAAAGGATTCTTGAATCAAACAATACTAAGCAGACCTCAAACAACAGATAAGTAAATTTAGAGAGCAATTAAGGATTCTATGAAAATTACTTGCAAACAAATAGACCTTTAAAATAAAATTCTTAGTAAAAACCAAAGAGAATTTAAGAATTCTTTAGCTAAAATTCAAGGAGGAAAACATAAAAATCAAAAGAGGCAGGCAGAAGTAGGGTGCCAAAAAAACAAGTCCTATTCTCTGTTTCTGTCTTTTGATCAAGGAAACCATAAACATAATGAATCACTCAAATAAAGAAAGACAAAATTGGAATACATCACCATCTAACCAAGCTTTATGAATCCTAGGAGTGTGCTCAATCCATGGATGCACAGTCCAAAGCCATCACAAGTCACCAAAAACAAAATTTACCAATAAAATCCAAGTCTATCTCATATTATGCTCATCAAATATCCAACATGTACAATGAGGCCTCCATGCTCTATTTAACTTGTTGGAAATATGATGCAGGATGTTGTCCTTGATGGCAACCCACTGAATGAAGATGAAGACATGCGACTGTTGACATGCGTTGTCCTTGATGGCAATCCACCTGATGAAGTTATGCTTAACTTGATGGACTTAGTAAATGATGTAAATACGATGTGATATAATTTTTGTTGACAATATGATGTTGAGTGTTGTCCTTGAAAGGCAACCCATCGATAAAGATGATGACAACTTACTTGATGAAGTTGTGCTTGATAGAATATGTTCTTGATGAAGGAAATCTGATGTATCTACGGTGAGTACGAAGGCAATGAAGAAAGGATTTCGGCATGTGCTAGATTCTATGATGAAAAAGAGTATGTCTCTAGGTATACGCGGATTGGCCCTAGGGGAAGTCGCGTATGCACGCGGAAAAAGAACGTGCCAAGTCGCGTATGGGCTAAAGCGCTCAAAAAGTGCAAAACCAAGGGTAACCACCATGGTATTGACCCATTGTATTTGGTAATGATCCGCTCTAGTTGACCCCCGTCCGGGGTAGTTTTGGGCTCATGGTATTGTTTTGGCCCATGGTATTGAAAAAAGGGGCTCATGGTATTGAAAAAGGATAAACCTATATAAAGAGATGAAATTCATTATGCAATGGATGTGTGTGAGTGCAAGATGTCCGAGCTTGAATGAATACTTCTCTCCGAAGTATATCCGAATGGAAAGGGTTACACTTGAATGATAAATCCGAATGTATGATGCACCAATGATGAAGAAGGGGATCTAGATCCGAATTGCTCTTGTATTTGCTAGATCCGATTATCGAAGGCTTAGATCTCGTGATGAGGCGAGCATCTAGGCGAACATCCGTGCGAAGCAAAAGGAGTAGATCTGAAACTGAATATTCGATCCGATGAAGTATCGTTTGCTCTGTAATGATTGAAGATCTATACGCTACTTCGTCGTGGAGGAAGCGCGTATATACGCGGCTTCAGTGAAGAGAAAGCGCGTATCGCAATAAAATATACACCGAGGTATACGCTAGTTTGTGTGGACGGAAAGCGCGTATATACGCGACATCGGTGAAGTGAAAGCGCGTATGCAAACTAGGGTTTGCTCGAAGCAAAGGGTATGAAATATCCGATCCGTTACGCCGTGTTTACGCTATCCGATCTGTGTTGTTAAGTATCTCATTGGTCATGTATGTTTGTGCTTAAAATATGATGAAATGTGGCTTGCAAGTGGTGTTCTATTGAAGTTGTTGGATCCGATGTGAAAAATTGATGAAACGTGGTCCAAGGTGGTGCTGAGGTTGTAGCCTTCGATCGGTCGTAGCTCCCTTCAGGTGAGGTCCAGTAAACGAGAGCGAGGGGTCGTAGCTCCCTTCCGGGTGAGGGTCGGGTAAACGAGTCGGGGGGTTGGAGATCCCTTCCAGGAGAGGCTGGGTAAACGAGCGCAGGTGGGTGCCCAGCGTCTTTGGGTCAAGTCTGCGCTGACACATATGTTGTAAGATGTTTTCTCTATAATAAAATATTGAAGGCCGAGAAAGCTGCTAGCGGTGGTTTTCTCCCGATTTGGGTTTCCACCTAAAAATCCCGGTGTTCATGTGTGATGCTTTGTGTGATGGTTTACTACGTTCTTACCGCACCTTTGTTCTATCGTTTATTGAACATCCGATGAATGAATGATGGAATAATTTAAGTAAAGATTTAATGACAAGATCTAGATCTCACGTGTATATGCTAGTTTCATAAAGGGGATCACGCGTATATACGCTAGTTCATCGAAGTAAAGTAGCGTATGGGTTTTAAGGAATGAAAAAGTAAAAGGTTTTGATTATGCGATGAATACTCGATTCACCCCCCCCTCTCGGTATTTTTTCCCAACAATTGGTATCGAGGGTGGTCCTACTGCGAAGCTTGATCGCTTGAAGGAGATCCGTCGCAATGGGAAGTCAAGAAGGAGTAATGTCTATAAAGCCACCTCTATTCAATGGAAGCAATCGATATTCGGAAGGTACGTACAAAAGCATATCTCGCAAAGTCTTGGTGCGAGATGTATGGGCAATCGTGCAAGAAGGTTATCAATACCCAGACAAATATTCCTACGATGCGAAATTTTGAAAGAAAGAAGTATGAAATCAATGCCAAAGCGAGTGAATGTCTTATTGGGAAGCATGTCCGAATCAAAATTTGCTAAAGTGATGCGACTACATTCGACAAAATAAATATGGGACAAAATCATTCTAAGCTATGAAGGAGACACAAAGGTAAAAAGTGCAAAACTCCAAACTCTTAGAATTGAATATGAAAATTTGAAGATGCATAGTGATGAGAGTGTTGCCGTTTCTTCCTTCGTACTGGATGATATTGTAAATCGAATGAGAAATTTGGGTGAAACCATAAGCGATACTACTACGGGTTGAAAAAGTCTTAAGATCCTTGACTTCAAAATTTGACTCTAAAGTTTCATCTATTGAAGAAAGGCAAGATCGCACAACGCTTACTATCGTTCAATTACATGGTACTCGATCTGCTTTTGAAATGAGACAAGGAGGTCCTTCTCAAATAAGAGAAGGCTGCTTTTAAGGCATCTACAAAAGGAAAGGAAAAGGAAGTTGTCAAAGAATCCGACTATATATCCGATGAAGAAGAAGCGAATTTCGTGAGAAAGCTCCAACTAGGTACTTTGGAAGGTTCAAAGGTAAGCTTCCCTTCAAATGTTTTGAGTGTGGAAAAGTTGGTCACTATCTCGCTAAATGTCCTTATAGAGAAAAACATGGTAAAGGGAAAAAAATTTGAAAAGAGAAAGAGTTATTATGCAAAAGAAGATGATGATGAAGTATCCGAGTGAAGATGAAGAAGATTCTGACCAAGATCTAAAAGTGCTCATGGCTAAGAAGCAAAAGAAGAAGGCTACTCGAAACAAGAAGATACCTCGAAATCATGTATAGCAAAAATTGAAGAAGATGAACCAGGTATTAATCATTGTTCTTGTCTCTTACTTAACTGCATGTGCAATGATTATGATAGTGAAAGTGACGAGTATGGATCCAGAGTTTTCGATGAAGCTCTACAAATACTCATGGCAAAGAAGGAAAAGAAGAAGGCCACTTGTAATACTCTTCTTTGTGCAAACAATAGTGAAGATAGCGAAAGTAAAGTTGTGGATCTACAAGAAGCTCTCAAGACTAAAGTTGAAGAACTACAAAGTTCAACTAATAAACAAGAAACTATCTACAAAGAGATGACCTCTCAAATGAAAGATCAAATAGAAATGTTGAATGGACGGAGTGGACAAGTATCAAAGGTTTCATACTTATGCATCCAATCGAATTAAAGAACTAGAAGCGAGATCTTGAAAAATCAAGCAATAAGAATGAAGGACTTGAAGTCGCAATCATCTCTCTACAAGAAGATCTAGAAGCATCAAGCTGAGAAAAATGAGGAACCTCTACAATCATTTGAAAAGGAAGGACTTCAAGCGAGAAACCATTTCCCTCAAAGAAGACCTGGACAAATCAAATAAGAAGAATGAAGGCCTTGAAGCGAAATCATCTCTCTCAAAAGGGTTCGAAAAATCAAACAAGAAGAATGAAGAGCTGGAACAAATATGTGAAGAAAATGAAAATTGGTTGAAAGAAGAGATTCTAAATCTGAAGGATCAAGTAGAAGATGGAAGAAAGAAAGAAGAAAGCATGACAAAGCAATGTCAAGCCTTGGAGGTTGAGGTAAACATTCTCAAAGCTAAATTAGAAGAAAAGGTTAAACTTTTGAGGTTTCAAGATAGTACTAATATTCGGACAATATTCCGAGTAATCAAAGGTCTCTGCTATCAAACTTGGTCTTGGTTTTCGGAAAGCTGTTAAAGGAGAATCTAGCTCACAAGGAAGTGCCAAAAATTCGAGAGGATGTCAATGCAAAACCGGAAGTGTTGAAAGAGACAAAAGCTCAACCAACAATCATGAACTCTCAAAGGAATTTATTCAAGAACGTTGAATGCTTTAAATGTCATAATTATGGGCATGTTGCAGCAAATTGCGGGAAGCGAGATCATTTCAGCCTCAAACAAAGAGCTCCTACATAGAAAGGTACTTTGGTTTCTTCAAGGGATATTGTTTTTTCATGTAACAAGTATGGACATAAAGCGGTGAGTGTAAAAGGAGGAAAATTAGAAATACTCATTATGATTCTTATGTTTATTTCTCCGACCACATGAGATGTTATGCTTGTAACAAGTATGGACATGTAGAAAAAAGAATGCGAATCCGGGAAAGTGGACAATTTTCAGCACACGGTTGGAAAGCTCAAGCAAATTTGGAAAAAGAAGGAGGACCGACCGTAAACGTAGGGAATTCGGACCCTACTGCAGCTCATCCGCTTACTGGAAGCTTACTTCTCCGATTGATGCACAGAATGATGTGGGATACATTATGAGATTTAGTAATGTATCGTCACAAGGGGAGCAATGTATGATGTCTCTCATGGTTTGATTATTCCGGTTATGTTTACTTCGACAGCGCATCCCGATGTGGAAAGGACAGTACAGGAGGTACAAACTCGGGGAGGAAATGAAGGAAGATGAAAATTTTCTATGCTTCACTTTCCATACGCGGGTTATATTAACAAAAAGTCGCGTATACACGCGAGTTTCTTCGGTATCACGATCGCGTATGCATTGATGATAAGATAATTTATCGATAGATGAAGATACTGGAAGCAGAGGTCCGTGGGGAGCATCATCATTTGCCGATGATTGCATTCGTTAGCATCATTACTCGTTATACTCATGATAATGAAATGATACATGGGTTCTTGTGTTGAAGATTATGGATGAAGCTCGGTTGCTTTATGATGAAGAGCATTCGTTGTTAAAATGAAAGTCTTATAATTCGTGAGATGAGGACAGATCATGCGAGATTGTTGTTGATGACTTGTTGTTGAAGGTGTTTCAGATTGCACAAGCTAAGGAAGAGCACTAGGTTTAGGGGAGCAAAGCAGGTTGAATACTAATGATTTGCATTGTTGGCAATATGATCGCTTATTCTTTGGTTTTTATGATACTCATGCTTAAATGATGATGACTTGGTACATGGTTTATTGTGATGAGTTTTTGAGCTCACAGTTGTCGATAAGTATCTTTTGTACTCACACATGGATGAGTTGGATGTCATTTGATTCGAAATAAATCATGCGAGTTTGTTACTATGGTTGAGAGATATTTCATGTTAAATCTTGAAGATCATGGTGATGTTGGACCACTTGGATGATTGCTTGACACCTATGTGAAGATGTTGTTCACGATATGAGAATCCCTCTTGGAAAAATTGTATTGATGCTGCAAAGAATCGAAGGCTTGGTTACTATTATGTCTGATGCTACAACCGCTGGGTGATGCTTGAAGACATCACTACACTATTCTATCTATCGCGTAGTCCAGGGAAGCATTCAAAATATCTCGGAAAGAAGTCGATCACTGTCTTTGCCTCACGTAGAATCGATTCGGTTGAAATTTAGAAGATGGCATTGGATACGCGGGTTTCTTGAAACACGATCGCGTATATACGCAAGTTCTGCATGTAAAACCGCGTATGGTTGGTGGGCCGACAATTTTTGGTTGGTTCAGCTCTCTTCAAAGACAAATTCTTGTCTTTCGTTTGGTATCTCTGGTGGTGTTCAGCTCTCATAAATCTTGTTTCTAATGTTTTGATGAAGATGCCTTGATGATTTGTTGGTGAAAGTGTTCGGGATGCACAAACTAAGGGGGAGCCTTAGTCATATGAAAAGGATGCATGGATGCACGGATTTAGGGGGAGCATTAGTTTTTCTTTGAGTATAATGCATTGCTCGGCATTATGGTGGTTCTGATATATGATCTCTCTTGAGGTCTTTTTGGTATTAATTATGAAAATTCATATTTGTACTTTGATGAAAAGGTCTCAGTTGAGACCCATGATGTAAAATTGTATTTTTCGGTCATGTAAGGACTTGTCAAATTTGTAAACCCACTTGGTTGGGTAGACTGAGTCAATTTTTGTAAACCCACTTGGTTGGGTAAATCGAGTTGAAATGTGTAAACCCACTTGGTTGGGTACTTGAGTCTTATATGTAAATCCACTTGGTTGGATATTTGATGTAAGTATGAGTCTTTTGGTGACAGGGAAGTTCATAGAGTCATGTAATTCATTGACAAATATGTTTGAAGATTCGACATGAGAAATCGTGGGGAGCTTGGCCACTTCAAGCACATATCGAGATCTCAGTAAACGCTTCTTCCACATGAGGAGAGAGTATGTTGGTTTTGATCCGCCCATTGCCCTTGATGTCAAAGGGGGAGAGTGTGTTGGTTTTGATCCGTTGGTTTTGCCCTTTGCCCTTGATGTCAAAGGGGGAGAGTGACATGGTGTTTGAATGAAAAAGAATGGTGTCAAAAAATGGAGAGAGTGACATGGTGTCATTGTATTCTTAATGTATCTATCTCGTTGTGGTAACCAAACACCATCATGGTTGCCATCAAGTCCAAAGGGGGAGATTGTTGGAAATATGATGCAGGATGTTGTCCTTGATGGCAAACCACTCTGAATGAAGATGAAGACATGCGAACGTTGACATGCGTTGTCCTTGATGGAAATCCACCCGATGAAGTTATGCTTAACTTGATGGACTTAGTAAATGATGTAACCCGATGTGATATAATGTTTGTTGACAATATGATGCTCGAGTGTTGTCCTTGAAAGGCAACCCATCTCGATAAAGATGATGACAACTTACTTGATGAAGTTGTGCTTGATAGAATATGTTCTTGATGAAGGAAATCTGATGTATCTACACTTGAGTACGAAGGCAATGAAGAAAGGATTTCAGCATGTGCTAGATTCTATGATGAAAAAGGTCAAAAACCTTAACTAGGTTTTTAGCAACCATAAATAACTCATAAATGTCATTTATGTCCAAGAGACCATGCAAGGCCCAAGGCATAAAATATCTAATGAAATAAATGCAAAAATAACTTCTAACACATAAATTTGGAGTAATTTGCCAAAAAAAACATTAAAATATCCATTTTCCATTAATGAGTGTCTTTTGTTGACTTTTGCAGATAAGGGCATAGTAGGGAGGTCTAAGGGCGCAACGCCTGCACGAGAAAACTGGGTCACCTTGCAACTGAATTTTGAAGGCCTTCCCGATGTCAGAATGAGCACCATGATGTCTTGTTGGAAATTCTATCAAGCCTAATTTCCAAAAATTCTCTTGGTTTTCTGATTGGAATCCATTAACCTGTTCAAAAACCGAAAGTCCCAAGGTTGCTAAGGGCACAACGCCAACCCTGAAAACATGGCATAAAGGTGAAAATTTGTATGTTTTTGGGCCTTTTGGAAGACCAAAACTGCTCCAAATGATCTCAAACTTGGTGTGCATGATGCCCTTAGCCTGATGAATCCAAAAATATAAACTTTACCTTCAATGGATTCTTGTATAAAAAGTGCAGTGCCAAGGGCGCTGCACCCTTGGCCCTCAAAATCAGTCAAAAAACCAAAAATGTCAAAAGCTTGCCAAAATTTGCAAATATATCTCTCCTGGTGTTTGGGATGCCTGTAGAGAAGCATCGGCTAGGATTCCAAGGTTTTCTTGGTATTTTTCCTCCTTAAGTTCTTGAATTTTGGCAAGGGCTCTTTTGAGCTTGGCTCTTGCAATTTTATTTCTCAAGGCATATTGCTTAGCCATTTTCTTCTGAAGGCCAAGATCTCTTTGTGTCTTTGCTAGCTGATCCTTCAAGTATGTATTAGCCCTATCCAACCAAGGCTCCTGATCATATTCAATCTCCATGGCAAGCAGCTCACTTGGAGTGAGCTGCTCTACCAATGTTGTTTCTTGCTCCTTCTCTTTGGCCAAGGCCTTCCTCAAGCCCATTGTTCTTGGCCTTCTTCTAGATAGTTGCCCTTCTTCATCTTCACTCTCATAAAAAACACCCGAGACATCATCAAGCCTAACCTTGGTCCTCTCAGCCTCTTTCCAGGCTCTGATTTCCCTGGCCTCATAAATGGATTTTTGTGCCTCCAAAAGCTTGTTCTCAGTCTTATAATAGTCGATGACATTCTTAGCCCTAGCTAGGTTGGTTTGAAAATCCTTGATTTGGGCATATTTACCTTTGAGCAGCATTCTTGTGACCCTTTCCTCATTCTCATCATCACTGTCAACATGAATGATTTCAAATTCCCGCTCAGTCTCATGTTGATCTTCTTCTTCTTCCTTCATGGCCTTATCTTTGTTTGATTATTGATAGCTTGATTTCTCATTTCCTTCCCTTTTGTTGAAATCTTAGCCACTTTGCTATGAGAAAACCCTAGGAATATAAATGGGACTGAGATGAATGGAAAGGCGATGAAAAAGGTAGCTTTGCAAGTGAGTGAGGTGAGTGAATGAGGATTAAAATGTATGGGATGGCGATAGGCTAAAAAATTCAATGGTAGCCCTTTGCTAATGTAAGCACCCTTGTCAATCACTGATTTCTTCATAGGCAAATGGAATGAGGCTCGAGAGTGATGTCAATTTTAAGCCTTAGGGTAGTCTCCTAAGGTTTCCTTATCATTCAATTAAATCATCAAAAATGGGTTGGAAATGAGTGTGTTTGATGGCACTAACCCTTAATAATTTTTGAAGGACCATAGGAGGAAATTTGAAAGAAATTTGAGGGTACTTAAGTGGTTTAGTTGCTTGGAAGGCCTTCCTGGCCAAAGGCGCAACGCTTGCCCTGCCTGTCGGGCGAGTCGGGAAAGGCACAACAAGGGCGCAGTGCCCAGGTTTCTGTATTGGGCATGTCAGGCGAAATGGGAAGGCACTGCGTGCCCGTCTCTAGGTGTGCAATGCTAAAGAAATTTGCACGAGGATTTAAGCCAGGCGTGCAGTGCCAATTTCTAGGGGCGCAACGACCTGCCAGGCGTGCAACACCTCAACACTTTAGCAAAATTTGACTTTAAAAAAACTCCTAGTTTCTTCCTTTTTCAGAATTTCCAACTCTTTTCCAGTGCACATGATTTAATGAAGTGTTTAGGTGGGCTTGACCATGCTTTTTCTCTTTTGAGGGTTTACATGTCCATTTGATGACCATGCTATGACACTCACCTCAACCTTTCACCTTTTCTCTTCTTTCAACCCTGGAGTATCTGACCTATTCACATTGACACAACAACAACCTTTAAAACCCCTTGTCTCTACACCATGAAGTTTAATCTCTGATTTTTACCTTCTTTAAATTTTTATGTTTTGCAGGTGCCTGAAAACACTACCCTAGCCTACTCTTACTGACACTCTTTAGCTTCTGCAGGTTTTCTTTGATGAGTTTGATCTTTCTTTTGGTCAAGGAGGCATGACATGTTCCTTTGCCACCTTTGAAGACTTGACATGTTTGTCTTACACAGCAGCAGCCTCAATACGTTCTTCATACTGTTTCTGCATTTGATCACCATGTAGGCACTCTGCTGGACTGCCAAGTGTAAAACCCTAATTTTCTTGTCTTCCTTGCTGCAAGATGTCATCCTTTAGGCACAAACCACTTACCTCGTCAATTTATTCTACTGATTTACCTCTTAACACTTCTGAAAAATTGTCAAGCTTATCCATTACCTCATGTGCGGACCTTGAAAATGAATGATAGTCTTCTTTGGGAATGATGACCTTGGAACACATGAAACCCGAATTGACCTAGTGGGGGGTTCTTTGGCCTAGCCCTTGACTGAAAATGGGTTTGGAGGCTTCAAGTGTGAAAACAGAGTGTTGAATAGGTGATGTATTGATGATCCAAAATCCAATGTACTTGATTTATCGAAAGACCCTACAAAGATAGTTTTGAGACCATCAATGCTTGAGGACTTCGAGAATCATGGGAATGAGTTGGCTATAGGTAAACCCTAGATGGAAAATGGAGTTATGGGTAAGGGAAAAATAGAGTGATGAGGTTGTAAGTAGGAAAAAGGATGAAGATCAGTGGCATAATCCCATAAGGAGTATTTTGGGAGTGGCAGGGTGACAATGGAATGGAAAAATGATAGGATAGTGAAAAGTTTCTATAAGGATAATGAAGGCAGTGAGATTTCTAAAACTCACAATATACAGGGAATTTTGTTTATAGAAATCTAGAACCAATAATTAGTCATCTATAGATAGTGAAAATTACTGATGACTAACAAGACGCGTAGCATATTTAAGACAACCAAGTATTCTGGGTCCTATTTCAGAGCAGCCTCGCAAAAGCCATCAATTCCTGACCACGCTTGTTGCCAGCTGTTTATGATAAATACTAAAGCATCGTGACGTTTCAATTCACCATGAAAAACGTACAGATCAGAGGCCACAAGGATCCAGTGTGGGTCTCACTCCCATACATGGTTGATACGTGGTTTCTAATGAGGGCATTGACCCCTTAATCGCAACTTCCCCCCCACACTGGAAGCTAGGCTTCAAATCAGGTGCGAAGGACACTACAGGGACCAGCACCGCGAAGGTTACCTTGCCCGACACCACCTAAGAAAACGGAGGACAAGGAAAAAATACTGGGAAGGACGCAGAACCAGCATCAAAGAAGGGTTTGCAGCAGGGAAAAATTATGGGGAAGGGCGCAGAAATAACATCACAAAATTATTTGCAGTAGGATCTGGGTGCAGAAGGCTAGGAGGTGGGAGGTGCCGACTCCCCTCAAGGAACAAAGAAAACTGGTGACCCTGCTAAAGGGCCACGAAAGAATCAATGTGCTCAATGGCCCAAATGTGACACCAGAGTTATGCTAATAGAGGAGGAACTAGAATAGATCGCATATGTGGTCACCCTGGCCATAGAAGACAAATGGTTGGCTCTGGAAGAATAACAGAAAGCCACAGCTGAGACACTCCAGGCTAAGCTCTAGGCTCTGCAGCTCAAGGCTAATACATTTTATACCAGTATGATTCGGGCTAGGTCGACCCCAGCAACACAGTCATAAGTACATCGGAAAGCCACCTCTGCCCTCTATCGGGCGCAACCCTCATATTGAGCCCACTCGACTTAGGAGCACAAGTTCAGGCCTGCACAGAGGTACAGTTGGATCTTTCCCACTTGCTGTTGTTATACATTATTTTGTCACTATGACATTTGACTGTCTATATAGGTTCATCACTACCTATATTATGCTCCCTTAGAATTTAAAAACCATAATGTTCCTAAACCAAGTCTTGGAATTGGGGAAAAGATCATTAAAACCCTAAAAATTCTTACTCCACACTTTTCCTAGCTCTTTCCTGTGGATCCGTAGATATTTTCTCTATAGCCTATGGCACACCCCACACGTTTTACTTATAAAACCTGCGGACCCCCGTAAACAGTCAAATAAAGGAAAAATTAAGTTCTAGAAATCTAGTTGGTCAAATATTCTCCCACCTGGAAGCTTCTAGAAGCGCGTTCAGTTCGACCTTTATCCTCTACTCATGAGCTGTATCCCTTCACTCATGGAGTTTATCCCTTGGTATGTGGAGCTCAAATACCTTCATGAAAGGAATCCATCCCCCTCTTCATGGAACTGAAACTACCACCATTTCACTATAAATTGAGCTCATGTTTCAATCTCAAGGGTAGACACACATGTGGTACTTGCTAAAGAAATTCTTAAGAGAGCATACTCTCTATACTGGCCATTTTTTATATGATAATGATCACACACTCATGTCCATAACTTCATTCTAGTTCAGAGAGAAGAAGGCTTGTCAACCTGAGAGAGGACAGTTGTTTAGGATCCCAGAAGAACTTGTATAACATCAAGGCGACAGGTTGTAAGGTTACTTATTATTATGTAAGTTAATACAAATGGATTCCATTTTCTCATTAAATTGTTCATGTATCTATTTGAGTAATTCAATTCTTAGATTCCTTGATCACTGAGATAGATTAGTGTTTTCTCAATTATTATATCTTGCAGGTGCTTTTAAATCTTTTATCTCTTTTTGATTGTAGGTTTCACATGCTAAAGTGACCTCTTTTGGAGCGACTGGATATAATATTTCGGCAAGTGTTGGACTTCAGGTAGGGGCATGTCCTCATACTTTGTTATTAATAATTATGAATCACAAATGATCTAGAGAAAATGGTTTCCATTTGGTCGTTTGTTTCTATATATCCTTAGGATACTAGGGAGATCGTTCTTGTCCGCAAGAAGGATTTATCCGTATAAAAAAATGGCGACTCCACTAAGGACTAGAACTTAGTTTTCCTTTTTATTTTTCAGTTTGATTTTTAGCTTTTGATTACTCTAAAACTGGGTTGGGTAGATAATTTGCTAGAATCCCTGAAAAGTAAATCTAAATTTTTTTTTTTTATGTTTTCTTCCTGGCCTCCGTAGCTTTTTTTAAAAGACAGAGTGGTAGCCTTCGTAGTTTTTAGTTCAGAACAGTGTGGTACCACACTATTGTCCATTGAAACCTATTGACTTCTGGAAAATTTATGAAAAATTAAGAATTCTCTTTTCAGGATTCAGATTATCAGATTCTCTGTATTTTCCCCTATTTGTCTTGACTGTCAAAGTCTTATGTGTGAATTTCTTTCAACAATTTTTGTGTATGAGTGGTTTTTCATCTGATTTGCATTTTAAGAGAGTTTTTGTCCTACTTTCTTACTGCTCTATATTATAAACCTTCGTATACCTTAGCTAATCGGTACCCTGTATTTGTTGAAGGTACCCTGTATTCGGTACCTTCGTATTTCCATTGAATTTGTTGCAAACTTTCCTTTTATGAAAATTGAGTTTCATTTTAATTTGGAAATTTGGAACAGTCTTAAGCTTACTAAGCCCTGAATTTCATAGTAAACCATTGTTGTATGTTTTGATTTTTTGCTGAGATAAGAAGAAATTCTTCTTGGTTCGATCACAAACTAAGCAAAACATCCTCACAACTTTCTAGATAGAATTCAACATTAGTGTTTTCTTTTGGTTTTGATAAGGTCTTCCTTTTGGAAATAGTTTGTTAAATGATTTGTAGTTTTTTTATCTGATTGATAAAGGATTTCATTTTGAACGAGTAATTTATCATTGTATGAAATTGAGTTCTCAAGAAATCTTCTTCTTTTCAAGTATTTTTTTTAGAAGAGAAAGAATTGGTGCTTTGAAAGTTATCTAAATCTCTCAAATATTTCCTTTAAATAGGTTTCATTGAAAAGAAAAGAGTTGCACTTTCATATAGATGCATTTAGCATATTTTTGAGTTGGGTCATTAAAACATCATTGAAGTTTCACTTCCATACATTTTGTCTTAAGAAACAGCCAAATTAAAAACAACGCTTTAATTAAAATTAATCTAGATATTTTTACATTTTCTAGGGCTCTTTTCCACCAACATAGCTTAGGCTAGTGTCTTGGAATAGGTTGTAATTAACATTCCAAGACAATTAAAACAAACAAGTAGCAATCTTGTGGTAGGAAAAATCCAATTGTAGCATGTATGCTCTGGGAAGCTCTTCTTAAAAGAGTCAAGCACGAGATCATGTCTGAACTAGTGAGGTAATCGTACCTATCTCATTGGGAAATATAGTAGATGTGCACGTATAAAAAATGGTAAACCTCATATAGAAAATTGTCGAGGAGCCTGGGATCACTTATCGGTAAACCTTATATTATGTCAAGGAGCCTTCAATGGGATTGAGCTAGTTACTCTGCCCTTGCGTGTATATTGGATCGTAGGTTGTTCCCCCAAGTATATTTGTTCTCGTTGGTGACCTTAGTGGCTAAAAAATTTAGGATTATTTCCCAAGGTGATGGTGGAGGGAAGATCCCAATGTACCTGGAGCAGACATTGACTAGACTCACTTGGACTTTCTAGAGGGTTCTTTTCACTTCGATATGGTTTAAGTGGAGAAACTTGCATCGGACTGTTTCATTAAGCAGGTTGCCGGGGTAACTGTTCCAACTACCATTTCTGCATTAAAATTCTATGATGTTGGATTTAATCACCAACTAGTGTTCTTAGTGCGGGAATCTACTATTTGTGTGTAGATTCCTTTCTTAGATTTTGTAGGCGTGTGATCAATTTGATTGTTTCCTTTTGAGACTTTAAGACATTTTTTTGAAATTTTGTTTGATTTCATGTGTTACATTTTTTAATCATGGCTGAATTACCTAAACAATCACGTAGAATGTAGGGGAAACCCCCTGAGTACACACCAAGCCAGTTAGAAAAACTTAAATTTGAGAAAGGACAAACATCAGGGACTGGATCAAATGAACACGAAGAAAAATCAATAATTATTCATCCTGAATAAGAAGCATATCAATCTCAAACAATAGAGAGTACTCCAAGAAGAGTTTCAATTTATAAACTAGCTGAACATGTTTCTACAACTAATGAATTATCAGTTATTGAACCTGAAATTTCTGAACCAGAAACTAATCCTGCTATATCGAGTCTGCTTCCGAGTTCATTTCTCCAACCCCTCATCATCCTGATTCGCCTAGAGTGAATTATCATATCACTGAAAATCTTCCTCCTGGTCTCATCAGTATTGAAGAAGTTATTGAAAATTAGGAAGAAGTTGTTCTTTCTTCATATCAAGATTCTTTAGATCTTAGGCCAAGTGAATCGATTTACTATATCCCTTTAAAACAAGATCCTTGGTATTCTCAATTGATAGACTTTCTACACAATATTCATCTAAACTATTCGCCACCCCGAATTCCTTTTTACGCCATACCAAGAGGTTACAGAACTCCATTAAACATGTCTGGTGAGTCATCCATGTTTTCTGCATCATCAAAATCATATTTTTATGGTGGTCCGTTTGTTACGACAGGATACCAGTCACTTTATGGTGCTTTCTCAGGAGCAGCTCCTTCTCCCAACAAACATATACCATCATCTGGTCCAAATTAATCACATACCGAAAATTTGAGTGTTGAACACATTTACATGATGTCTGGAAACATTCCTAACCCTGAACCTCAAGGTAGTAATTTACAGCCTGAGGGGCAACCTCAAGGAAGTAATTTACCACCTAAGGGGCAACATCAAGGACAATACATACCTCAAGTACAATATCAACCTCAAGGACATTACATACCTCAAGGTCAGTACATACCTCAAGGAAAATATCAACCTCAAGGACAATACCCAGTTCAGGGTCTGCAACCTCTTCAAGGACAATACCCGACACCAGGGAAACCGTCTTTCCAGGGACAACATCCTCCTTTAGGGCCACAGTTTTACCCAGAACAACAATTTTTTCAAGGAGGTGGGAATTATCCAGCTAATTATCAAGCATATGTTCCAAATTATCAACCTGGTTATTATCCTTCTTATGCAACACAACCTTCAATAGGACCTCCATATCCTGGAGTAAACACGGTGTGGGATGGTGTGGGATCCATCCCAAGTTCAACAGAATTTGAAACCTAATGTGAAAGTACCCTATTATCAACCTGGTCATTCAATTGGTTACAATAAAATCCAACAACCTATCCATCATGTCCAACCTGTTCAACCTACAATTCAAGTACCTGCATCTGGTACAGTTTAGCAGACTGGTCTAAGTACACCTAAAAATCCACCTCAAAATTTTGCACCAAATTTTTTTCAAGCTACCAAAGCTATTCCTGGAGTGTCTGCAGCCCCTATTTCTATAGGTCCTCAAGTATCACAACAAATCCTTGTAGTTTCTGCACCACAACCTGGACCCACAGTTCAGAATACTGTTCAAATACATATGGGACCACCTGGTACAAGTACAATTGTAACAAGCCAACCTCAGCTTGTTTATCAACCATATCAAGGGCAGTATCAATATGGGCCTGTAGCACAAAATCCAGTATACCAGCATCAACCGTACCCTGGTTACACGTATCAGATACCAGCTCAACCCAAATATGGTCTGGCTAATTCTGGTTATCCTGGAGGTATTTCAATCCCAAATGCACATGCTATTCCAGGATATCTTGGATATCCTCCTCCTGGTACTGGTATAGTTCCACAAGGTTATCAATCTGTTTAGGACTGTAACTGTCGGTTTCCATTCATAGAAAATTTAGATTTACCTAATTTTTCATGCCTAACAAATGATCCCATCTATTATCTTCCGTATTGGCCACCAATGCCAAATAAGTTGCCCAATTATATCCCTAAATTTGAAGGGAAATCAGGAGAGGACCCCTTAAACCATGTCATGACTTACCACCTATGGTGTTCATCCAACTCTTTGATTGATGATTCTATTCGATTACGACTGTTTCAGAGAACACGAATAGGTTTAGCTGCAAAATGGTACATTGAATTACCACGTGGCTCATTCAACAATTTCAATGCTTTAACAAATTCTTTCTTAACACATTTTCAGTTGCTATTTAGATACGAAAATGGCATGGATTTATTGACTTCATTAAAAAAATCTACGTTTACATACATATCTGATCACATGCATGAATGGAGACATAGAAGACGTTTGGTGAAATTTTTTATTATGGATCAGATCTTGGTAGAATGGTTCATCAAATCATTACTTCCAAAGATCACTGAAGATGTGACTAAGGGAGGAGTTGTTACTAAGGAACATTTCATTGCTCAAGCTCAGTACTTAGACCTCGTATATACACAGTCTAGTACTTTGTATGAAAAAATTCTTGATTTACTACGTCCTAGTCAAATAACTATGACTCCTTTAGGGTCTCATGCTGTAGATTGTGTAACTGGTTTAGTTAACAAAAATAAAATTAAGACGAAGTCCTCATAAAATAATTCTCCTATAATAAATTTACTTGATTCACCAAAAGGAGATTCTTCCCTTGAGAATTATGCTGAAATTCACGTTGTAGATTCATCTATAGCTAAATCCAAAACCAGAAAAAGAAGAAAGGTAAGAATAAAATAAAACAAACTTCGTCTCCCAAAGAGAAAACCAAAAAAACTGAACCATTTGATGATAAACGAAAACCTCTTTATCCTTGTCTTATCTGTGAAGAGGATCACTTTACTATAGAGTGCCCACATCGGTCTGAGGTCTCTAAATTAATCAAAGGTTTTCCTAGACCCGCTGTATTGAAGGATCCTTTTCCTACTCAAGATATAAAAATGATAGTATCTTCTTCACATTCATCAAAAAATATTTTAATGATGTCTGAAGTTATGGTTGCGATGCGATCACAAGACTATGGAAGTAAAAATCCTGTTACTGGTAAAGAACTAGAAAATTATAATTCAACGCCAGCTACATCTCCTTTGGTTTCTGATCCAATTCATATCGAGAAACCTAATCCTGATCTAGTAATTAAACCACCTGCTAAAAGTGTACTTCGGAAATCAGATTTCAATCCACATGCGAGAGCTGCTTAGAACTACAACATTGTTGAAGGCTTGGTGATTTCCCCTTCAGCAATGTCGGCCTTAGAAGTGTTGCAATCATGTCCAACAAAGAGGAAATTACTTTTATTAGCTATTGGAGTTATATATCCTCAGGATTATAACCTTATGGTCTTCGATTTATAAAATTTTACACCGATACTCCCCCATCAGATGGCTTTTCAGATTCCGGTATTAGTAAAAAAACAGACGAAATTTTCGTACTGTAATTGATGAGGGGGCATCTACATGCATAATGTCATTAAAATGTTGGAAAATTCTTAGTTCTCCAACACTCAACCAATCCCCAACAATCCTTAAATCTTTTGATGGAAGAGGATTCCATCTATTTGGAATTTTACAGGATCTACCTATAGAGGTAGAAGGAAAAACTATTAATCTAGATGTGGAAGTAGTTGATGCCTCTCTGGATTACAACCTTCTTCTGGGCTGAAGTTGGTATTATGCTATGATTGTTTTCGTATCATCCATATTTAGGTTAATCATGTTTCCTCAAGGAAAGATTGTGAAAATCAATCAGCTGTCATATTATTCGTCCGACCCAACTTCTACAGATAGTATCCAAAATGTTGGAAAATAATCGATTCCTTATGAATATGTTGGAGTAGTTTTAGTAAAGGACTCCATTTTGATGGGAAATTTTTCTATGCCTCCACCCAATGTACTGCATACCATTGCTAATATGAATATGATTTCATCAAGAATTATTCCATTCAATGATCCCTGGATAGTGCCTTTAGAGTCAGAAATGGATTCTTTCAATGGCGAGATGCCTTTGAGTCCTTTTGAGATGGCATATGCAGCAGTACATTCATTTTATAAAACACCTTCAACTTATCCTGATCCAATGAATTTGATCACTAGAGAAGCTTCTTCACTATCAAGCTCAGCCTTGACATCTATTTCCGATCCTTTTCAACAAGTGTTTCATACTGATGAAAGTATTCAAGATTTTTTGTCTATGGATGAATTACCCTAAGATGATCTACATCTTAGATCTTCATTTTTACCTGAACTTGATAGGTTTGAAAATTATTTTTCGTCTATTTTTACAATTGATTGTGTCAAGGAACCATAGAATCCAATATCGATTACAAATTCAGATTATGAGATTAATTTGGGAAACATTTCTACAATTGTTCCTATTGACATATCAGTTAAACCTGGAATTGTTGAAAACATTCACATAGGTGCTTCTTATACAATTGATGAAATTAATACATATAAAGGCCTATTTCAAGAATTCCGCGACATATTTTCCTGGTCCTATGAAGAAATGCCAGGAATTGGTCCAAAAATTGTCATTCATGAAATAAAGACATACTCAGATGCAAAGCCTATTAGACAACGATTACGTCTGATACATCCGCGAAAAGCTGCTGCTATTAAAGATGAAGTTGAAAAACTACTAAGAGAAGGATTTATATACTCAATCCCATTAAAAAATTGGGTATGTAATATAGTTCTCGTTACCAATAAACAAGGGACTATAAGGGTATGTGTCGATTATAGGGATATCAATAAAGCGTGTCCAAAAGACAATTATCCTACACCCTATATCGACCAAATCATTGACGATTGTGCCGGAAATGAAATTTTTTCATTTATGGATGGATTTTACAGATATAATCAAATAAAAATACTCTCTATTGATCAACCAAAAACAACATTCATTTGTCCATGGGGAACATTTGCTTACTATAAATTACCTTTTGGATTAAAGAATGCCGGTGCAACTTTTCAAAGGGCAATGTCTTATGATTTCCATGACATCAAACACATTGTGTAGCCTTATTTGGATGATTTACCTGCTCACTCATTGCACAAGGAAGATCATCCTACTCATTTACGAGCAAGTTTTATGAGATGTAGGCATTAAAAGATTCGTTTGAATCCACACAAGTGTGTTTTTTCTGTGCAATCTGGACGATTACTGGGATTCATTGTTTCCAAAGCCAGCATTCATGTCGATCCCTTGAAGGTTGAGGCCATCATAAATTTACCTCCTCCTTCCACACTTCACCAACTCCAAATTTTGCAAGGGAAATCAAACTTTCTACGTAGATTTATCCCGAACTATGCTGAGTTAACAAAAGGTTTTACTAGGTTGTTGAAACATAATGTTCCTTTTATTTGGGATGAGATTTATGATCGATATTTTGATGCTCTAAAACACGTGTTAACCCATGCACCATTATTGCATCCACCCAATTACAACCAGGACTACTTTTAATACCTAGCGTCCTCTGATTCCACCATTGGAATGGTTTTAGTTCAGGAGGATGAATTTCACAATGAACATGTGATTTAATATCTAAGTCGGAATCTGAATCCAACTGAATTTAAATATTCACATGTGGAGAAATTAGCCTTGGCATCAGTTCAAGCTGTCTAAATATTTCTTCATTACATACTTTTATGCAAGACAACTGTAATTTCTAATTGCAACCCAATGATGTACATTTTGACAAAAAAATTACTTGGGGGCAAATACTCTAAATGAATTGTTATCCTACAAGAGTTTTATTTGGCATTCGAAAAATCTAAATCAAAGAAATCACTTGTGTTTTCATAAATTATGTGTGAATCTCCCAATACTGAGACAAAAACTGTGATAGAGAATCCCATCGCATATGAATCTCTGTTTCTTATCAGTACATTAGATCCATGGTATGGATATATCATCATTTATCTTCAAACCCAAACCTTTCTACTTGAGATTTCACATTCAAATCGATGGAGGATTCGTTACCATTCTCAGCAATAAAATATTGTTGGGGACACACTTTATCATCAGGTTGCAGATTCTGTTTTTTGACGTTGCATAACTCATGAAGATGCTAAAAGGGTTTTGAATGACTGCCACTTTGGAGCGTGTGGTGGTCATATGTATGGGTATGCCAGAGCCCAAAAGATATTGTGCGGTGGCTATTTTTGGCCATCATTATTAAAATATTTCATTCTTGCGGTCCGAAAATGCCACAACTGTAAAATATTTGATTGAAATATGCGTGCACCACTAGCTCCTCTTCACCCCATAACTATTGTTGGTCCTTTTTCAAAATGGGGCATTGATATCATTACATGTAACGCTCACTCGGCCGGGGGGAATGGGTATATTATTCTTGCTGTAGATTACTTTACCAAATGGGCTTAGGCGATGCCTACATTTTTGGCAGATGGAAAAGCTACAGCTATGTTCATATTCAATCATGTGATTGCTCTTTTTGGTGTACCCCAAGCTATTATCACTAACCATGGGAGTCATTTTCGAAATACAATGATGACCGAAATTTCTGATCAACTTGGCCTGCGCCATGAAAATTCTACTCCATATTACCCGCAGGCTAATGGTCAGGTTGAAGCCATTAATAAATTTTTAACCACCATGATCAAATGGATTATCAAAACTCACAAATCAAATTAGTATACCATGATTTTTTCAGCACTATGGGCATATCGAACCTCAGCAAAAACTGCTACAGGGTTCACTCCTTTTCAACTGGTTTACGTTTTAGAAGCTGTGTTACCCATTGAATGTGAAATACCACCACTCCAATTAGCCATAGAGTTACTACCAGCTACCTCTGAAGAGGAAAAACACTTTTTGTACTTAGAACAATTAAATGAAACTCGGCACACCGCTGCATTAGCTACCAAGGCTCATAAAAAACGTATGAAAGCTCAGTATGATCGAAGTGTTACACCTCATGTTTTTTCAGAAGGAGACCTAGTCTTAGTATATGATCAAGCTAACAATAAGATAGGTGCTGGGAAATTCGAACGAATGTGGCATGGTCCTTACATTCTCAAGAAAATGCTTGCCAAAGGGGCCTATGAATTGACTTATTATTATGGGGTCTCTTTAGATAAGCCCAGAAATGGTCTTTATCTAAAGAGATATTATGCTTGATTCTTGTGTGAATATCTCACTTGTATATTAGTTATTTTTCTAGTTAGTGTGCCTTAGATTACATAAGTGTCCCTAGTTTAAGTTTTCTTTTACTAATATTACTACTTATCTTGATTACTCCTAATATTGCAGATGTTGACATCCCTTCAAACATACATTTTTTTGTTGATGGTGCCTGTCGTAGTACACAAAATATTTCTTCCTCATCTTGGGTTATCTATTCACCTATTGATGAGTTAGTTTCTATGCATGGGATAAGCCTTGATTAAACGACGAACAATATTGCAGAATATAGCACAGTGATTGAGTTATTATCTGATGCCATTTCATTTGGTGTTCGACATTTGATCATTAGGTTAGATTCAGAACTCATTGTATTACATTTAAACAGATTGTACGCAATTAAAAATCCAGTGCTATTGCGATTATTTTTAAAGGTTCGTCTCTTGGAAAGACAATTTGATTACATCGAATATCAACACATTTCAATAAATTTAAACACATTGGTTGACGCATTAGCTAATCATGTTCTAAATAGACATTTGCAACGTTAAAAAATTAAACCAAAACAACATTCGATATATGTTGAAAAATATAGTTAGAGAAAGTAGTAATATCATAGATAGGAGTTTTTTTTTTCAAAAAAAATTACATCGTCTATGATCATAGGTCTAAAACACCTTATGATCTGAAAGATACTGATACAAAAAACAAAATATGTTAATCCACGATGATCATCCACTATCTGTGGTGATGATCATGATAATAGACTATAGCGCGTGCCACCTTGCGCAGGAATCTCCTAAACTATCCTGGTACACCTGTAACATGTCTCTGAAGATGGAGAGGAATATCATCTCTCGATGTCTTAGGAATATCTATAGTCAACCTCTCCAGGTTTTGTTCCATATCAGTTAGGATTTCTGCTGCCTGATCTTGTGGTTGTACTATAAGCTCTGTTTGCCACCTTTCAAAGCAGTGAAGTGTAGCTGGCCGTCGTGGACCAAAATTTTCATTTAAAATTTTGTTATCAGTATTGAACAATTAAAAAAAAATAAAAATTTGAGTTAAAACACATCAAAATGATTCTCTTACCTGATTCATCCCATTGTGCCCCTAGAGGTAAGGACATCTCGGGATCACCTTTGAAATCTATACCCACATAAGGGAAATCTTCAATTATGAAGATTTGATTCTACAACCACATAAAGTACATCGGAGTAAACCGAACCACCACATTGTCATCGCCACCATGGTGGGCCATTAGTGCAACCCAACGTACCATACGAGGTTCTCTAAGTTCACCATGATCTAGAGGAATAAGATGAGGTGCAAGGAATGGAATTCTCTCCAAAGCAAAAGAAATCAGGATGGTGCCATACCCAAAGTTTTTGACTTTTCATTTTTTGCTCTGGTCAGTTGCCCTTTCATGTTGGCCAATACCCCTTCACACTAATTGAAAATGGTGCCTCTGAAACACTACAATGGTCTGCATCCGAGATTTGGTGGCTACATGTGGAGCCACACTTCCACACAACCTGGTTACTATGAATGCAATAACTTTAAGATCAAGTCGCAAGGTAGTCTTTATGTCTATGCGATTATCCTTTGGATCTGCTGCATCACTACAAAACTCTTGTTTGTAACTAGCAAAGGGTAGGCCACCCTACCTAGCTCCAAACAAAGAAATGTTTTCTCCTCTTTTGGACAATCCAGTGAGAAAATAAATATATTCGAGCTCGATTTCGAGCCGATGATTGCCAATGATAAAGCACTGATCTTGAACATCCCACTTGTTCACCAACCATGTCATCAGTTCCACCTGTGCCTTCATACCTTAAATTTCCCAAAATTTATACAATCCAAAGTTTCTAAGTGCACGCAATGTGGCTGGATCATTCATAGCTGCATCGTCTGTACCTTCACGCTCACGTTCTCTCCACTCTAGCATGGTGAAATAGTCTGCAAATGGACGCATTTTAGGGTTAGAAACTTCTAGAGTGGAAAAATTTAACCATTTTAGAGAGAATTTATTATTTTTCAACCATTAACGGTGCCTCCACAGTTTTTGTGCAGAGACAGTGCGGACGTCTACACGTGCTCCACATGAAAAATACGGTAACTCGATAATTTTTCCTTACAGAAAATTATCGGGGTCCGCAGGTAACACATGTATGACCCGCAGACCTTTGAGAGCGAAATTTTAAACATAATTTCTCCTCAAAAAATAAATTTAAAGCTAAAAAAGAGATTTTAATTGGATAGAAATGAAGAGAATAATGTTGTGGATTACTTGGTTCTGACAAATCTCGATTTGAGTGGTTGGTTTTCCCGTTATCAACTCTGGAAACATTTTGCCAAAAGCTCTCAATTTACAAATCTGAAGACAAAAGGTAAAAATGACTTTGTTAAACTCCTTTTTATAAGTTTTATGAATGAATAAAATATTATAATTTACTTATTTTCGACTTTAAAAAGTAAATTTTCGATGTTTTTACTTATTGGAAACATGTATGTTTATTCTTTCGAGTTTTTGTGCAGAATACATATTTTTCCAATGAAAATAATTATTTTGATATACTTTTATCACTTATTCAGGCTCTTAAAAATTAAGAAAAAGTGAAACCCTGGAGTTCTCTTTTAAGTCCTTTTCAGACTCTCTAAACATGAAAATATCCGAGTACTTGACTATTCAAACTTGTTAAAGGAAATGAACAATTGTCCTTTCAGTATAAGTTTACCCCTTTTCCGGACTGAGATGGAATATTTACAAAAAATGTATACGTTGAATAATCATGGTCAATAGAGTTCTCTCCTGTATTATTTTATCCCTTTTCAGGCTTGAGAGACTAAATTTACGAAAAAGTACAACCACGGAGTTTTCTTATGTTTTTCTTCTGACTCCCTAAAATTGAAAAATACCGAGTTTCACCTATACTGGACTCGTTAAAACTTAACAGTAAAGGACCTGTCGGTTACAAATAGGAACAAACCACTCCTTCTTAGGGTTCGATTTTAATACTAAGTTGGACTCATCCAAAGGATGAGCTTACACAAAAAGAAAATTTTATCGTCCTCAAGCTTGTAAAAAATAAAGAGGTACTTGCCAGAAATGGAGAGGGAAAAAGAGAAAAGGAATCCAGTTGTCACCCTTGTTTTAAAAGTAGTATACCACTCTTGAACACGACACTTTTGTCACACTTGTACCTGGGTTGGAAAAATCCTCTATCTAACAGTTAATCAAACCACATTGAAAGTCTTCAGCCAGTTTCTAGGTATTAGCTTTAAGTAAATTGTTACCAAACCATCTGCAGTGTTGTTATGTGTTCAAGAGACAGTTCAAATAAACCATTCATTGCAAACATTCGTCTCCATTTGCGTTGACCATCCCCGAGTCATTCCTTGCAAAAATTTCTTCAAAAATTGATCTAATGGTTTCGTGCCATAGGCTTTCCTGCGACGGGTCACTTTCTATCGACGATAGCTCATCATCTAGAAAGTTGATCTAGAATCTTATTAGTACCTTTGGATTTGCATGCCCTAATGGCAGGTTTCTCACCTTCAACGATATGTTGCATCATTGACCTTCGATCGAATGATTCCCTGAAGTGTTCGACTGCAAATCATTCATTCACACTTCAAGGATTGTACTGAGTACTTTGAGAGCCATTGTAATTATTGGTGGTTTCTCTCACACTTGTTAACGATTCATCAATTTCATCATTCACTGGTAATCAAGTGGCTTCTACCATGTTCGACTTCAACATAATCAATCGCATGGATAGAATCGTACTAGTTCAGGAAGTGGAAATCAAGACCCTGGATATAGTTTCCACCATTGAGGCTATGTGGAGTTTTATTATTCATGATACAGTGGAATACTTATGACAGATGATTGCATCCATGCTGTGTCTACTATTGATGTAATTTTAAAATCATTTATGTACCAGAACATGTAGGTATTTTTTATCTGAGTATGGGAATGCCTACCTCAGCGATGATATGCATATATATGTTTCCATTGAATGTCTTTATAGGTTTTCGACTGGTGTGTCCACAATCCAATCTTATAATGATAAAGCACTTCACTCTTTAGAACTACCTCATACTTTGCACTTTAGGGGGCAATCTGTTATACGTTATTTTGTCACCATGAAATTTGACTGTCTATATATGTTCATCACTACCTATATTATGCTCCCTTAGAAGTCAAAAGCCATAATATTCCTAAACCAAGTCATGGAATTGGAGAAAATCTCATTAAAACCCTAAAATATCTAACTCCGCACTTTTCCTAGCTCTTTCCTGCGGATCCGCAGATATTTTCTCTATGGCCTGCGGCACATCCACATGTTTTGCTTATAAAACCAGTGGACCCCCATAAACAGTAAAATAAAGGAAAAATTAATTTTTAGAAGTCTAGCTGGTCAAATATTCTCCCAACTGGAAGCTTCTAGAAGCGCATTCAGTTCAACCTTTATCCTCTACTCATGAGCTCTATCCTTCACTCATGGAGTTTATCCCTTGGTATGTGGAGCTCAAATCTCTTCATGAGAGGAATCCATCCCCCTCTTCATGGAACTGAAACTACCTCCATTTCCCTATAAATTAAGCTCATGTTTCAGTCTCAAGGGTAGACACACATGTGGTAATTGCTGAAGAAATTCTTAAGAGAGAATATTATCTATACTAGCCATTTTTGATATGAGAATGATCACACACTCATGTCCATAACTTCATGCTAGTTCAGAGAGAAGAAGGCTTGTCAATCTGAGAGAGGACGGTTGTTCAAGACCTCGGAAGAACCTGTATAACATCAAGGCGACAGGTTGTAAGGTTACTTTTTATTATGCAAGTTAATAAAAATGGATTCCATTTTCTCATTGAATTGTTCATGTATATATTTGAGTAATTCAATTCTTAGATTCCTTGATCACTAAGATAGATTAGTGTTTTCTCGATTATTATATCTTGCAGGTGATTTTAAATATTTTATTTGTCTTTGATTATAGGTTTCACATGCTAAAGTGACCTCTTTTGGAGCGACTAGATAAAATATTTCGGCAAGTGTTGGACTTCAGGTAGGGGCATGTCCTCATACTTTGTTATTAATAATTCTGAATCAAAAATGATCTAGAGAAAATGGTTTGAATTTGGTTGTTTGTTTCTAGATATCCTTAGGATACTAGGGAGATCGTTCTTGTCTGCAAGAAGGATTTATTCGTATAAGAGCCACATGAACTGTTGAAGATCCTTCATGAACTGTTGAAGATCCTTCATGCATCTATGCTTGAAGAGATCCAGCATAGAGACTGTCAAGTGCACCAGCAGCTCAGCACAGCTGAGCAGACCATTGAAGAAAAAATTGCTGAAGTATCTTAGGCACAGGCTGCATGTACCTTGGCTACCATGCAACAAATAGAGTTGGATCACATAATTAGCAGGCTCTGCGCAGACGTCACCAAAGATATCCCGGCTTATGCCACCCCCCAAGCCAAGGTTGAGGGGTTGGTTGCAGCGCTCAAAGCCTCAAACACTGAGATCTAGGCGGTCAAGACGGAGATGGAACAACAGATTGCGGCTTTACAGGCCAAGTTACAGCCAGAAACACCACCAGAGGTAAAGGCCCAGCGAGCTGCGCTGGTTACAGAGGCCACAAATCTCATTACAGGTAAAATTGCTTAGGGTCCAGAACTATTGGAAATAGCTATGCAGCTGTGGACCAAGGTGCAGCGCAACCCTCTCCTGCATGAAATCAACCAAGCACTGTGCTAGAAAGAAGAAGAATTTGACCAAATGGAGGCTACATTGACCAATCTGGTCCCTGCTCAGCGATTGGCACAATTGCGCACTAGCCATGTGATTAGGGACAAAATGTAAGCCCTTCGGCAGCGAAAGAAGACTTTGAGCGATCACCTCAAACTGTGGGCTGATGAAGCCCTTAAGTTGTCTCAGGATGTCGACATTGCAGTCAAGAAACTAAACCAGATGTTGGAGAGTGTCATGACTACTACAGAAGGCCCAACTTCACAGAAGTTGGTGGAGAGAGCCTAGAATTCTGCTGCGCAAAGTGAATGTGTGCTGCCCCCACTGGTTGAGGCAATCAAGCAACTGCAGGTGAAGATGGAGAACCCACGGCCAAAGTGACTTGGGACGAGTCACAAGATTGTGTTGGGGGCCTGTTGGAACGAGGCTCCCTAAGCTGCAAATTTTGTATATTTTTGGCCAATTTTATATATTTTTTGTATTAAGTAGTCTAACGTAGGGGTTTTGGGGTGGGTCAAAACCCCGAATGCATTGTAATGGGTCTAAGGATAGACCGAGAGTCCGCAAAATGTGGTTTGAGGACCACAGGCTAACGTAAGCTATATCAATATAAATAGATGAATAGTTTGAGTCTATAAGTAGGCATGAATTTGGACTGATGCTACATGCGAACTATTAGATCTGTTTTGGGTTGTTTTTGCTAAGGGCTCCTGCTAGCTATGTGTATGGAGATCCTCAGTCCTGCTGTGTGCAGACCTTGCTGGCTGTGTGTGCAGGCTGTGTCTTGGTTTGTAACTGGATTTATAGATGCTAATATATGTGGATATAGTTGAAGTATCTCTGTGTTATCTGGATCTATTGTGTTACTGTTGATGTGAATCTTTGGAATCTATTTGGTGCTTCGAATAAATCTATTGTATTTTTTTATGCTACGAATATATCTGTGTTAGGGTATAAAGTATATATGTGATTTGTTATAGATGCGTTTATGATATTATGTGCTGGTAATTTCCGATACACTCGTGGATGCAAAGGTACTGAATAGATCTGTGCATGGTAATAGCTCTGTTATGATTAATTGTAGATTATATTATTAATGAACTTGTGAATAGACTTGTTTTGTGCAAATATGAGAGGTTGTAAACACAGATCTTCCTTGATTACCTACTCTCTCCCAAGGTGCACAAACCTAGTTCCAGGACCCTCCCATACTACTTCGAGTGAGACCTTGACCTACGCAAGTAGGTCATTGCCAAAAGGGCTAGTAGTATAGGGGTTTGTTGGCAAACCTTAACCTCCAAACCTGGGTCAGGACCCCTCAAGCCAACAATAGTACATGTTGGCATAAACATCAGCCAGATAAAAACATGATAATGGATCCCACATACATACTATGCTTGGGATAACAGCCAGGACTTATATAATAATATCTGAGTACATGAGATATAAGTAAAACCAAGGAGGCCTTGTACACAAGAGAGGGCTCTGAAAATATGATTTATACATGCAAATTAAAAGGCGCTACAAGCAGTTGAGGCTAGAACTATCAAATTTGTGGAGCTGCATCAAAGTTTGTAATGAAGCGGTCATTCGGGAATGTGGGGGGATACCTGAAGGGCCACCCCCTGATGAGGTCTGAAATATGTCACACACACCCAGGAATCACTGGTACAATCTGTTGCATCACTAGATCATCAAGAATATGGATCTCAATCATGCCGTAAGGAGATGGAACTGAGAAAAAATTAAGTCAAAGGAAAATAAGGAGTCCCTTTGCCTGATCTGAGGCACCGAAAAGGAGTAGAATATGAAACCAAGGTATATCGCCCTCTAGACCTGTCTTCTAGAATGAATGAGCCAATTTCGATAAAAGGAGGTTCACCATAGGTGAGGCAATAAGGGATCCTCAGCTAAGGCATGAGAGAAAATAGTAGAGCGACTGATAGAATGACACTAGGGATGATGATGGAATGGGGGGTATTGAGTAGCGAGCTGACGACTTCCATTGTTAGAGCATGAAGGGCATGGATGACCTGGTAGCAACTATCACAATATCAATGAGGACAAGGGACAGTAGGACTGAAGGCCATAATGTGCAACACGAGAGAGGAGCCAAGTAATGAAGGATGGAGGACTATAACGGGATACAAAGGGACTTGGGATAGACTCCATGGATGCGATGATGACTCAACTTGGATGCTCTAAACAAGGGCGACTCGATGATACTGCCACACAGAAAAGGTCCTGTGGGGACCATGAAAACATGAGTACAAGATGGTTACTTATGACAAAATTCGACCTGAGCATGGACAAGTATGGAGGAAAAGTGGTGCCCCAATTAGAAGTGTTCCAAGTGAAGAAATTTTATTTTGAGAAGTGGTGAAGTGACCCTTCTTGGAAAAAATGTGTCCTAGTAAAGTATCAAATCACAAAAAACTAACAGATACCCATTTTAGAGCTCAGTGAGAGCTTTCCAATGGTATGGAAAATTTTTCAAACTGAGCTATATTTTTGCCGCAGTGGGTGAAAGAAAAATATGGGGGTTCTATTTTAATAAGGCATTTTCCCTCCAAATTCACTCATTTGCAAGTGTAGCTGTGGTGAATGTAGAGAGGAGAAAAGGCCCTAAATCTTGTGGTGAACATAGCAGATAAAATGACCGTTGGAATCGAGATCAGTCAGTTGCAGGTAAGAGGCTTAACCATACTCTTTCAATTAAGGGTATCAAAATTTCAGTTTAGGTACCCAAAGCTCATGAACAGGCTAGGTCACACTTTTTGGGGTCTGTTCTGCGACTTGGGTAGCAGGTACTAGGCATAAAACTGCAGCCTGTGCGAGGAAATGACCTAAAAAGTGTGACCTGTCAGAGAAAGGGGGTTTCAGTGTTGTATTTGGCTGAGATCTAGGATTTTTATGGTTGAGGGCATAGGTGCCCCCGAGCATGTTGTGGTCATGCAAAAATTTATTTAGGAAAAGGGGAATCTAAACACATTTTTATGATGTGTTGCACCATTTATTTTCGTTATGGTTATGCAGCTCAAGAAAGGGAATGGAGGATTATCAATCTCTATGGGTACTTCATATATGAAGAAAATGGACTTAATTTTCTGGGTTTTCATACATGGTGTCACTATCACAAAGAGTGGATTTGGATATAATGAACTGGTGCTCGCCTAGAAAACCCATAGGTTGGTTAACAAAAATGTCTAGGGGATTGGGTTGCTGATGTAAGATGAAGGAATGATGAGGGGTATCATCCCTAGAGTGATTTGAAGTGATATGGGACTCTATAGGTTCTTCTAAATGGGGAAGAATAATGGTACTAGAGTTGACACAACCAGACACACTAGGAGAGTTGTGGAGAATTTCTTCTCCTGGTCTCTCAAATATGGGTACACCCTTACCCAAACATTGGGTGTCAATGTAATGGCCACAGGGTGTATGTGGTTCGAATGCATGGGTTTGATGTAAGGGGGGATAGATAAAGTCAAGGGTGGTGACTACTTCCATAATTTCGTCATCGTAATAGAATATGGGGTGACTAGTGGAAGAAAGACCACCTGACACGGTGAAGCTACCTAACTCATCATCATGAGAAGAAAGGTTCACATGCGCATCGTCACGGGGGGTGATGGAAAAACAAGTAGATAAGGGATCAACTGATGTTGAGCCCAGGGTGACCGCTGAAGGGAGATCAAGCGAAATAGAAGGGGAAGTCTCAGAGGGAGCTTCCATCGTGGATCTCATGAATGATGATACGTAGAGGATGGTGGCCATAGGCTCGATCATCTCGAAATCAGGAGGGGGAATGTCAATGGGAGCGAGTAAATCCTCAAGCTAGACCAAATCATACTGCGCAAGGACAGGACAGGAAGACTGGTTTTTTTCAATCTTGTACTCCCAAATTACCTTAAAAGAGGTGTAGTAATGCGTGATGCGGGGACAATGGTGGGTATAATGGCCATGGAGATCACACAAAACACAAGGTTGGTTGGTTTGAATAGTCTTAGTGTTCTTGGTTGTAGTCGAGGAAGAAACAAAGGCTTCAGGGACTGTAGACTCAGGGAATGTAACATTAACCATGGGCTTGATACAAGGCAATTCGGGACAAGATGGGTGGCATGACTGACAACATCACATAAATCACACGGGGGGTTACACTTTGGAGGCTGAGGAGGAGTAGGTTTTTTCGGGGTAGCCTTTTCTTTAGGTACATTCTTGTGAGCTTTTCCCCCTTCACCCGAAGTTGTCGCAACAGGAGGAGGTTCCTGTTGAGGTGGCTGAGGCACGATAGCAGAGGGAGGGGTCATGGTGACCGGTTGAACCAGGGTCAAAGAAAGATAAGGTTTGGGATGACTAGGTAGGATAGCTGCTGGGGGATCAATGTACCAGACCGGGATCCCCAGGGTCAAGTTAGGAAGAGATAAGGTAGCCATAACAGGTATTGAAAACACTTCAGGATGGGGGGCTAAGAACGGTATCTGACCAGAGGGGTACTGGCCAGGCGGAGCAGCTCCGAGATGGTTAAGGCTAGGAGAAATCATGCCAGGAGGGTGGAGAGGCTCATGGATACTAGCTGCAGATGAGGGGCGTTGAGGAGGGGGTCACGAAGGCTGAGTCGAGTGCTAGGAGCGAGGTTGGGGGGAGGGCGCGACTATTTGAAGTGAGCCTTTGGAGAGCACAATAGAATTGCATCATGCAAATGTTCAACGATCTGGGATCAGAATGAGAGGAAGACCGGGGAAAGAACCAAGAAAGAGGTCTTTGTATGAGCCTAGAAAAGGGTGGATGTGATCGAAAGGTTCAACAATTTTCTTATTGGCCATGAAGAGATGAAGATGGACTTAGGGGAGGTACGAGATATGATTTCGTAATATGTCAACTGGTCAATGGTGACTATCTTTCCATTATGAGGAAAGGACATCTTGTAGTGAACTGCATATGGGAAAACAAACATCGCATAGGTGTAGCTACGACCCAATAGAATGTTTTAACCTAAGGGGGAATCTATGACTTCTATGTCAACACAAACAGTCTTGCCTGTAAGAGTAATAGGACAATTGTGGAACAATTCAATGGGTTGGGAAGAGTGGTAATCCCATGCTTAGAGGGTGATAGTGGAAGGGGCCAACTCAGGAGATCCAAGTTGCTTCCAAAATGAAGTGGACATCACACAAGTGGATGCCCCCTCATCAATGATACAACAAGAGACGTTGGCATTTTGGACCTTGATGGGGATTTGGAAGGTGACATAAGAAGGAAGGGGGGGATGTTCTGACTGGTCAACATCGAAGATGATAAATCGATCATCTAAAGGATCCACAGTGCCCATGGAAGTTAGTAGAGCTTTTCGTTGTGAAGCGCATGAATGGAGGAGTTTGAGCATTGAGATGGTAGCAGGAGATTGCACAAAATCATCTACTATACTATATGAATGGGAAGCTTTTCCAGTAGTAGTGTTTTGATGTAATGGTCCCTTGGGGATCTTGGTATGAGCCTCTACCTTAGGCTGAGGGATCTGTAAAGGATGATTGGTTATCGAAATATGCTCTGTGGAACCTGAAGAAGTGGGCTTGGGGGCAGATGTAGTGGGAGGCTTGTTGTACTGACGAGACTGAGTCTGAAGTTTGAGGTCAACGGTAATGGGTTGATCAAAGTTCATCATTAGAATATGGTAATTGGAGGTACCAGATGGAGGAGGTTGAGTGACCGCCTAACCTTCAGGTGGTTGGGTAGCCACGAATCCTTGCTGAGGGAAAGGATTGGTAAACATAGCCGACTGGATAGGTGCAACATTGGGAGGAACCAAAGGGGAGGCTTGTTGTCCCCGCAATGCTACTTGAGTCCCCCACGTCTGATGCATCTGTGGTAAAAAAGGATGATCATGGGTGTAATTACCATAGACACCACAACATGAAGAAGGCTTATTCATGTGAATAGGCCTGTCCTTCTTGGGCTGAGTGCCCTGTTGCTGGTTAGCAGTGTTAGGTGCATTCCCTTGGGGATTAGTTCCTAGATTACCTGGGGCTGATTGATTTTGGGTGCCTTTCCTTTTATTTTTGGAAGTAGGAGGATTAATCGTGCCCTGCTATGCATATCCCTGCCCCTGGCAGGGTGGCGGCTGCCATTCAGATGACCTGCTTCAACTAAACTCCTCCTAGAAAGGTGGAAATGTACTGAAGCCCTAGTGGGTAAGGTTCCCGCTTTGACGAGTAAAAAAAAACAAGTACAAGTCCAAAATAGGGGGATATGGAGGTCAGAAAACCTTAAATAGTAGCCCATAGGAACCCAGAAAAATCTCAGAAACATTCCCGCAAAAAGTTCAGGTCACAGTTTTTGACCTAATTTCTGTAGAGGTCATAGGTTTGGGGTTGTTTTCTGTGTCCTAGAGGTTTAGGTCATAGGCTTTGGCCCAAAAAGTGTGACCTGCACTTCCGACACTCTCGGGAGTAAATTTAAAAAAAAATTGCCATCTTAGCTATGGCTAATACCTGTCACCTGCGCAATAGGTCTAGAAACACATGAAAGTTATAATTTTTATTGTTTTAGGGTTTTATAGGTTAAAAAAAACATCAAGAAAAGAAAAACAAGAAGCTTAAGAAAAACCCTAGGGTTTGAAGTAGCTGGTCATGCAGGGATCTAAAAAACGACAGAGGTCGTAATTGTAAACACTTGTGGAGTCATCAGTTTTTAGTGTGAATTCTAATCGCAAGTGTACAAAAAAAGCTCACTTTAGCTGTGCATAACAAACAACCCTAACATTAAACTAACTTCCAATTTCTTTAAATCTGTAGTTAGTTGACCAAGATAAATGCTACAAAAATCTAGATCTATGTAGTAAAAGACATTAAGCAGTAAATAAAAGCAAGGGTTGCTCCATGAATCCAATAGACAAGACAAGAATATTTTTAAAGAATTTTTCTATTTTTGCCACCTCGGAAGGGAACATAGAAAGATGTTAATAGTCCCCCTTAATTGGATGGGTCCTTTTATGTCCTCAGCAATTCAGATCTAAGATCTCTCTCCCTTGATGGTGTAGAAAACCCAGACAAAAAAATGGAACTCAAAGGGAGCTCACAAGAAAAGTGGTAGCAAAATATGACAATGATGGAGGATCAAAGTCAGACGAAAAGCATAGATCCAAAGTGATCTTTAGGAAAAAAAAGGTAGTGAGTGAATGGAAAAACCCTTCCATTTATTACAAAATATTGAGTTAGTCTAGATATTGGTGCATAATTAAAATATTATTAACCAATCTAGATCCAACTTTTATGGAATATTTTATTATATTTGGTAGAGGGAAAAAGAATCTGAATTTTTCAAATCCCTTTATTTGTAAATAATAAATAAATAAGTGATTGATTTATTATTTTAAGGATGTGGTTGAGTAATAATTAAATAAATAGTGATTTATTCAATTATTTATTAATGATTTAGTCAAATTTAACAAGGAATATTATTTAAATAAGGTTTAAATAATTATTCCTAGAAAATAATAAGATAAATAATGATTTATCTAATTAATTTTCATATTTTGGGTTAAATATGACCAGAAATATTAATTAAACTGTTGTTTAACTAATTATTCCTTGAGGAAAATCAAACAAATATGGATTTATTCAATATTTCCTCATGGGGTTTCTATTCGAGACCATAAAAAACTTAATAAATTATGGATTAGTAAGTTATTTTTCATAGTGAAAGAAATTTTACTTAGGGTAAAATTGGTCTTACATGGTGTACTTTGGTCCATCTAATAGTAATGGGTTAGATGAGAAAAAATTGGTGTAAGGCATGCATGAAAAATAAAATTTTCGAAAATAGCTACGAAAAGATTTGAAACCAAGAGACACGGATCCTTATATCAATGTATCTAGTGAAATCAAGAGAGCTCAAAATAAATCACTCATATTGGGTTAAATGAGTCTCCCACACCCATAAGCATTGAGAAAGTGCCCGATAGAGGGCTACAACATTGTAAGAACAAGAAATAGAGAAACAACGTTATTTTTATGAGCCTGAATACATGAAGATGTAGATAGCCAAAAATTCATGTTATAGCAGTAAAGAGAGTACAAATCATTGAGGAAACAATCACTCAAGCAAGGCAATGCAAGCCTCAACAACACATGTACAAGGAAATGAAGAACTCTGCTATATATGTATAAACCTAGGTTATCACTGCGCAGTCTATTATGGAGAACTGCTGGAAGATGATGTCAATACATGGATATAAAAATGTATATCTCAAAATATATGGGGGGGCAAGATCTCAACCCCTGGAAATAACAATACAACAATCCTTAGAAGGATTGGGTGAAATATAAGAAATGGAAAAATGTCGGGTAAACGGTACCGCAACTCTGGGCCCCGGATGGAATGGTTGTAGATGATGCACAATCTGAATATACCTCCTACAATGGATCTTCCTAGTTCCCTAGTGAAAAGGTTGATCCTAACAACGAAGATGCGGCCTCCAAACAAATACGCAACCCTCCTTGCGGATGCTCCATGAAAATAACACGGAATGTTTGGAGAGACTACTGCTTGTAGGTGATGAAAAATGGTTAACTTTGATGCCAAAGATGATGGGAATCAGCTCAAATTCTCCCTCTTCCGGTCCTCCAAAGGAAAGGATACTCCCTCCTCTGCAAAATAGCTCCAGAAGTGGTGTTGTAGAACCTCCACTGCAACACCCTGCAACACAACGTTTCCTGCTATAGGAATAACGCTGTAGCTGAAGGAGGATGCTTGGCCCCAAGCCTAAATGTGGAGAAAATTAGGAGAAAATCCCTCAAGAGGCCTCTTTTGAAATGAGAAGTAATTCCTAAACAGGAATTCCATGTGCTAAGCAGCACTGCAACTCTGCTGAACAACAGGAGAATGCACAAAGTCTAAACAGACAATGAAATCAATAATCTTTACCCTCCCAAACAATGGCTGCCTTGCCCTCCTTTTAAATAAGTGAGATCCCTTTCACCATGGGTCCCACTCATTATGGTTTCCTTCACCAAATAAACCTCTTCCCATTCATACCATGTTGTTTCTGTAAGTGGTCTCCACCTCCTATCCCAGCACTATTGACTTGGTCAAACTTGACCTTGTCCACCTGCAAATGATCCTATTCACACATGAGGGTGTGAAATCCATCTCCAATAATGATCCCCTTTTATACTATGAGGGATTTTATTTAGATTTTTATTATGCATGAACCTCCTTACCCATTTATTCTCCTCCTAAGTGAAATCAACAAAAATTAATATTCTAGTTTGCTGCATGCAAATTTTGGAATATTATAGTCCTCCCCTCCCAAATGTTTCTTGTCCTCAAGCAACTGCAAGGATATAACTGAGGAGTTGCCTCCAAGGCATGGAGACTACAAAGTGTTGGGAAAACATCTTCCCCAAATGGATCCTCCATCCCCAAGCAATCATCCATACAAAATGAGTCACCTCCCAACATGGAAACTCTTGAAAATCTCCTTCCACCTCAAGCTCCAGAAATGAAGGTGGGATTAAAATCTGAATATGGTAAGCATCGTAGCCTGCCCCACGCTATCCTTCTCTCTACTTATGATAATTTTAGAGAAAATGTTAATCCTGGGCTGCAAAATAATTTCCCTCAAGTGGAAATATGAAGACTAGATCCTCAAAGATCTCTCCTCCAATGTTGTGAATCAAGCTAGCCCAAATCAACCCATATGTGATGGATAGGAAAACATCCCCATATGGCATCCCAAAAATCATATGGTCCACCTCAACAAAATAAAACAAGTGTTTGGTAGTGATGGCCATATCTCCTCTCATGCTCCCCTTAGAACATGCATTATAAAAAGTGTGAGAATCCTCTTCCCCAAGGGACATATCCAACTCCTGTGTCTCTGTCCAAATCATGCTTCTAATACAAATCAGATCCATATCAGCAAGTGAAATCATGATCAGAAAAAAATGAAGAAAATGTTGAAGGTTTCATGTGGTGCAAGAAGGTACCAATAGTTTTCCCAATAGTGACAGTGTAGTTTTCCAAACTGTTGCTTCAGAGAATTACATGGCAAGTTGTTTTTTGTTACATGGATAATTATGTATTTCATGACATCTACTGATAAATAGAAAATGACTGAGTATATCAACCGATCATACATGAAAGAAAAAAATTTCCCAAGGCCATACAAGAGATGGCTGTCTCTATCATACAATTTGGCCCAATGTTGACCATGGAGCTCAATGAAAAGCTTGCCCTCTTGTGGAGCAATGCACTGAATATGAATGGTAAGAGTATCCAAATGTTGTGTTAGATAATAAATGGATGCAAAAACAGTATTATTACCATGTGTTAAGAGTAATATGATGCATATGTATATGAATGACTCCTCCATAGTGGTATGACACACTCCCATGAAGAGGAATGAACCATATGTTGCATGAAGATCACCCTCCATATGCTTGGAAATCCAAGCCAAGGATACCATAGCAAGTAAGATCATACCAATGTAATAGATGTTTCCATCCACTACTCTATCATTCTCACCTCCTATTTTTCCACCAAGTGCATCAAGTGTGAAGTGATCCCAGGGATACTCCATCAATAACCCCAAGCTCCCAAGTGACAACATTGTTGGCTCATGCAAATAAGCTCTTGCCAAATCATAGCTCCATTATTTGACATGCTCCTTGTAAAAGACATCTCCCATAATTTTGCTACACATAAGAAGTTTCTCCCAAGGTGGAAGTACCTCTTGATCATCTAAGGCCAAGGAGATAATGCCATCTCCTCCTCCTGCAACATCATGCAAAGTGTGAGAGAAAATCTGCTCTTGCTCTCCCCAAAAAAGCAACAAAATATTTTGTTGCCTCCTCATACTTCCATCATACAAATCATGTGATGGAAACATAATGAATGATATGAAGATCATACCAACACCATGCATCCATACTCTCTGCTGCTCAAAGATGCAAGTATCCTGCCACATACCCTTAGAAAGAGGATGATGACCAAACTCTTTCAAGAGTAACCAACGTAGCCAAGCCTCCTGCTGCCCAGTATCATAAATTTTCAAGTATCTCACTAGCTTCTTGCTCTCCATCCACATCCACTCAACCAATTGTGAATTTCTCCTTCCATCCTTCATTTTGGTACTCCTCCCATGAAAGCTACCATCCTCCCAAATCATATTTCTATCTTTACATTTCATGGGGTTTTGAAATGTAATCTTCTCAAGGATCAATTTGATCCCATAAGGATCCAAATAGGTGGTAGGAAAAAACCTCCCATCATGATGTGTATGGCTCAAGGAATGTCCAACACAAGCATGAGAGATGTTATCCATCCTAAGACGTCCTCCATCATCTATCTGCTCCTCCTTGAATCCACGAAGATTCAAGTGTGAGAAAGGAAGAAAATCCTTGCACTCCATGATGTGTTGAAGTGCACCTCTAATGAAATATCTCCATGAGATATCCCTCTCATCAATAGTCCTCCAAAACCAATGAGGTCTTGGATCTGCTGAAATTATAAGTTTATCTTTGAGTTGAGAGGTGCTCATTGAGAAAGGGTCATCTAGAAAGGAGAAAGGGTTTCTCACTTCAAGATGTCTACTATCTTCCATCCTTTCCTTCAAGTCTTCAAACCCCAACCTCAAATGTGACATGCAATCCAACAATAGCTCATGAGGATGATGGTTTATTCCCCCCTTGAATGTTTCTATGTTGCACAGCGCAGTGCAATCTTTCTGCTCTAGGTTAGCAATGTATGTTGATTCTTGGTCATTTAAATATGAGTTCCCACAATCCTCAAAAATATTTGCTGAAATAGAAAGTGGAACTCCATTCATACCTTGATGGAACTTGGGAACTCCTTGTATGGCTGCAATAGTTCTTCCCTCCAATGAAATGGTTGCCCCATTCGTAGATGTAGAAGGCTGCTCTTCCAAGGCTGTGACAGCGCTAGTACAAGTCTCCTCCCATGGTGGTGTGGACCTTCTCTCCTCCAATCTCTCTCCATCAAAGGTTCTAATCAACCCTCGAGTGAACTCTGCAAAAGTATTCACCCTTTCATGGCTCAAGTGGCTAAACCACCAAACATTGGCTTCACCCTCCAAGTGTAGTGCTACAACTTCTACTGCCTCCCCCTCTACTACTAGATGTAGTAGTAAGAATGCCTCAAGCTTCTTTTCCCAAGATCTTGCTGTAGAAGATCCATCATATGTAGGCAATAGAAACCTATTACCCTTGATTTCTATTTTGCTGCAAGATCTCTCCTCTTCCATCAACTAAATGAACTGCGAAAGAGATAGAGTCTCCTTGAAGGCTCTAAGTTGAGATTTGTACTAAAAAAGGTACTTACTTAGAATCAGATGATCCAAGTATATTCCATGGTCATTGTCTTCTTCTTGATGAGAATAGGAAGTGCATGGTCCTTCCTTTTCTATTTCTTCCATCTTCTTGACCTCCTTGGAGAGGTCCCTTCTGGATCTAAAAAATGATGAGAGAAACCTCATATTCTTCATCATATTGATATCTTCTTCTTTTTATGGCTGAAACTCATAGGTTGGGCCAAAGATCATGCTCTGGTACCACTGTAATATCCCAAAATAGGATTGCTCAGTAAGGCATGCTTGAAAAATGCATTTTTCAGGAATGGATGCTACAGGATTTGAAACAAGACCTGGATCCCTTAGATAAATTTATCTAAGACTGAAATCCAAGAGGAGGCTCAAAAGAAATCACTCTAGGTGGGTTAAACAGGTCTCCCACACCTAGTTGTATTGAGAAAGTGCCCAATGAAAGGGGCTACAACAATGTCAGAACAAGAAATAGATAAACAACATTATTTTTATTAGCAGGGAGACAAGAAGAAGTAGATAGCCAACAAGTGATATTATAGCAGTAAAGAGAATACAAATCCTTCAGGAAACATTCACTCAAGCAAGGCAATGCAAGCCTCAACAACACATGTACAAGGAAATGAAGATCACTGCTACACATAGAAAGCCCCAAGCTATGACTGTGCAGTTTATAGGAGGTATTGCTACAAAAATAATATCAATACAAATATATGGCAATGTGTGGCTCAAATAAAGTGGGGAGAAAATCTCTAACCCCTGGAAACAATAATATAACAATCCTGAGAAGGATTGGCTGAAATATACAAAATGGAAAATATGCCGGAGTAGCAGGGTTGAGTAGCAACTGCAACTCTAGAACTAGATGGAGATGGTCATAGATTATGCAAAATTTGAATATACCTCCTCCAATGGATCTTCCCAGTGAAAGGCTGATCCTAACACTGAAGATCTGACCCTCCAAACAAATACTGCAACCCTCACTGCAGATGCTCCATGAAAATAACACAGTCAATGAGAGGGAATACATTGTAGGTGATGAAAAATAGCTGGCCTGATGCCAAAGATGATGGGAATCAACTCATATGCTCCCTCACTGATCCTCAAAAGGAAAGGAGACTCCCTCATCTGTAAAATAGCTCCGAAAGTGGTGTTGTAGAACCTCCACTACAACACCCTGCAACTCAACGTTTCCTGCTACAGGAATAACGCTGTAGATGAAGGAGGATGCTTGGCCCCAAACCTAAATGTGGAGAAAATGAAGAGAAAATCCCTCAATAGGCCTCTCTTGAAAGGAGAAGGAATTCATAAACAAGAATGCCTTGTGATAAGCAGCACTGCAACTCTGCTGAATAGCAGGAGAATGCATAGAGTCTAAACAGACAATGAAATCAATAATCTTCAACCTCCCAAAAAATGGCTGCCTTGCCCTCCTTTTAAACAAGTGAGATCCATTTCACCATGGGTCCCACTCATTAGTGTTTCTTTCACCAAATAAACCTCTTCCCATTCATATTGCTTTGTTTCTCTAAGTGGTCTCCACCTCCTATCCCAGCGTTGTTGACTTGGTCAAACTTTACCTTGTCCACCTACAAATGATCTTGTTCACACATGAGGGTGTGAAATCCAGCTCCAATAATGATCCCCTTTCATAATATGAGGGATTTTATTTATATTTTTATTATGCATGGGCCTCCTTACCCATTTATTCTCCTCCTAAGTGAAATCAACAAAAATTAATATTTCAGTTTGTTGCATGAAAATTTTGGAATATTACACGATATATGGAGGTGCCTAGCCCTATGGTCAAAGATGTAAGTCAAAGACCGTTTCCTACAGCAATTAGGACTCCTGATTTGCTTCGTAGCAAATCTTGAGTCCTAAAATTCCTAGTTTGATTATGATTCAAAGATACACCTATAGTTATTTTTCTTCATAGTTATTTATGAAAATTACCTTTAAATAGAGGTTCTATAGAACCAAGAACAAGTGAAGTTTTTGTAGCACAAGTTCAGAATTACAGTGAAATACTCTATTTTCTAAAACTCTGTTTCAATAAAGAAGTTCAATTCCCAGATGCTGGTTTGATTACGTTTCTGAAAAGCTAAGGAGTTAACCAACTTGGTAGTAGAGGTCCCTGGCTGCTAAAGGAGGTTTTTAATGCTTTCTAGTTAGATTTCTTCAATTCTGTTTAGTAATTTCTGTTCATGCTTAATTTTAAGTTTTTAATAGTTTAAATGCAACAATGGAGATTTTCCTTCCGAAACGTTTCAAGGAGATAGGACTTCTGTCTTCAGGATTGGAATAAATATTGAAGTGATGAGAAACATGGTTGTTTAGTTTACTATTTTTCCTTTCAAATTCATTAGAAACTAGATATCAATTGCTGTGTCTAATTAAATATTCATGAAAACCATTTTTCCCATATTTTAAATCTTACATTGAATGGTTAAATTTCTTATAAGTTCAGTGGTTAAATACATTTCATTTCTTGTCATTTTCTTGTTAAGAACTAAATGAGTAATTGATTTTTCCAAAGCCATTTCAAGAGGCCACAAGCTTCACATTTGGATGAGACTAATAAGTCAATTATTCACATAGTTGGTTTTAGTTAGAAGATCCTCATTTCATTGCAACAAAACAATCTTCTTAAAGATCATTCTAAAAGAAACTAACCTGAATATACTAAGCAAGTATGGTTAAATGATTAGATGTAATGCACTGTTTGAGTTATTTCATTTTACAAAGTTATTGTAGTTTTTTTTAGTTTAGAAAGATTTAATGGTTGCTTAGAAACATTACCACAAAGGGGTCACTCTCTACATATTGGGTAAATGGAGTAACTAAAACATCTTAGGTGATTTTTAATAGCATTCTCTGCTTTTTGTCTTCGGAATTTAGCAACTACGGTACAAATAGTTGATTTCATCTCATAGGGTTTTGACCTAATCATTGAATGTTGAAACAACCTAAAGTACAACATTTGACACATTTCCCTTCTTTCATTTTTTCTTCAATCTTATTTTAGTCATAGATCCATGGATTAGGTTTAATCACTAATTGAAGTACATGCTTTACCTTTTTGATCAAAACTAGGTCTTAGAACTAGCCCATAAACTTTGGTTTCTTTTATAGAAAATTAACTTAGTTTCATAATACTTCCTTTTCTTCCTTTTTAATTTAGATTCATTTTAACTTTTCCAATAGCCTAAGGTAGCATACTAAGGAATAAAAAGACAAAACCCCAAAAACAATAAGAAAAACACAAACAATGGAGTAAGGGAAAGGTCACTTAGGCACATATAGTGCACCACACTTCATCAATTTACAAGCCCTGGTCGATAATTTATGTAAGCAATTTAGAACACTAAATTGACTAAAATTTTTGGCGTCGCTGCCAGGGAAGTGTAACTAGGTAGCCTGATTTCTACATCCAAAAAAAATTAATAATAATAATGATATGCATAGAGAAAGAGACTCTAGGGGTAGATTTTTAAGAGACAGAAGCTTAATCCCTACAACACCACTCACTCCACCTAGGCCAAGAAGTAGTACACCTTCCTCTCAAACTCATATCCCATACTACACTGGTCATAGGCTTCCTAAAGTTTTAAGATCAGATATCTAGTTAGGAGGGTCTCCCACTTCATCCACTGAGGCAATCTTGGAGGAAGAAGATCCTGTAACTCCAACAGAGGGAATAACCTTTTTCACTTCTACAGGGGAATATATTCCAGCTGAAGAGCTAGAAATCCCTAGTGAAGAGGAAGAAGAGGAACCCTTATTCAACATACCATTGATAGAAGAACCAGAAGAGCAGTTAGCCCTCCAAGCTGAACCTTATATCAGCTCTGAAGAATCTATCATGGAAGGAAGAGGAGAAGAAGGAGGAGAAGGAGAAGGTGAAATCTTTAATGGAGAGAATTTACTATTTGGAGGAGGTAGAGGTAGAGGAGGAGAAAGAGGAGCAGATAGAGGGAGAGGTAGAGGAAATGCAAAAGGAGGTAGAGGTAGAAGGGGAATTTAAAGTTCCTTTGGATTCCCTATAATAGAGGAAGAGACAAATGCTACCATTAAAAATATCTCACCCTCTGTCCTTCGAAACTTTCATGGGTTAAAAAGTGAAGACCCTGAGACATTTTTATTTGAATTTTAAGTCTTGTGCAGAACTTATGATTATCTACAAGATGCTAAAAAACTAAAATTGTTTCCTTCAACATTGAAAGGAGCAACTTTAAAATGGTTCATGAGTCTAATCACTAGGTCTATTAGGTCATGGGATGATATGAATAAATCATTTCTAGAAAGGTATTTGGATTATTGTATACTTGTTAACCATAAAGAGAAATTGTTTAAAATGATGCAAAAGGAGGATGAAAATTTGGAAGATCTACTTGAAAGATTCAACTATAATAGTAAGAGAGCAAAGATGGAGAATCTAGACCAAGATACTCTAAAGGCTCTTATATTAAAAACAATTAGAGATGAATTGATAGATATCCTTAACATGATGGGGAAGGGATACATATCTCAACTTCCATTAGCTAATATTGGGGAACTATGTATTAATCTCTCAAGAGGAAAATCGAAAATTTTGAAAGGACCAAGAGATCCTGCTTTAGCTAGGGTAAACAAGTCTGTAGCTAGAACAGTAAGTAGGGTATAAATTGGAAACATGCTTGATGAATTCAAAACTGACATTATAGGGAGTCTTAGTGAGCAAATAGACACCCTTAAGCTACAAAACAAGCAGAAAGCTGGGACTGATGCCTTAGCAATATTCTGTCCCAAATGTAGAAAGAAGCATGCTTTGAGAGAATGTCCTCTTGATGAAAAAGTAATAGAAACCTGTGTGATTTATTTAGAGAACCATGATACCAAGAGTTGTCCTTTAATTCCTGGTCTTAAGGCTGTCTTTCAAGAAGAAACAACTACAAATCCTACAGAATCTCTTTGTTTTGTCTCTAGAAGACCTTGGAAGGGGCCTCAAACTCAAGGGTTTAACAACCAAGTATATAATCAAACCCCACCAAATTGGAATTATTGGTAGCAACCTTGGCCTCAATCTCAAAATCAATTCCAACCTTGGACTCAAGGGATGCAAAATCCTTTTGGAAGATTCTCCTAGTACTATCAGTATCCTCCATCCTACCCATCTTATCCATCTTATCAAAATTATCCTCCCTAACACAATCCTCAACAAAATCCACAACCCCAAATTCAACCTCAAAATCAAAATCCACAACTCTCACTGCCATTCTCTCAAAGACCAAATCTATTACCTACCCAGCCAGTACCAAACCCAAATAATAAAAATCCTCAGAACACCTATATGATAGAAGGTCAACAATTTCCAACTTATTTAATCACTCCTGTAGATCTTAATGATGTTCAACTTAGATCTGGAAAGATACTTGAAAAAAGGAAATCTTCTGGGGTAATTCAAGAACAAGACAATTCTGAGGAAGATTCTCTACAAGTTCATAAAAGTTTTGAAGAGAGAACATCTCATCAAAACCAAAACATTGAAAATGAAAAATAGAAAAAACCAATAAACTCAACTCCTATATTAGAGAAACCATCAACATATACTTCTATACCTCCTTTTCCTGAAAGATTACAAATTGATAGAGGTATAGAAAAACATATTATGTTGCCTAATTATGATTTCCTAGATGAATTGAGAAATGTTTGCATCAAAATTCCAATGTTACAAGCCATCAAGTAAATTCCAATCTTAGCTAAAACCATAAAGGATTTAAGTATGAAAAAACCAAGAAGAAAAATAAAGGAAATAAAAAAAGTTCATCTGGTAGGAAAAATAGCAGACATAACGATGGGAAAGATTGTCATTCAAAAATATCTAGATCCTGAAAGTCTAGTTGTCAAAAAACATATCAATGGAATTGAAATTTGAAACACATTAATTGATTTAGGAGCAACAATAAACATCATAAGCAAGCAAACCATGGAACAACTTAAGCTTCCTAATCTTCTTTATACACCTACATTACTACAATTAGTAGATAGGTCTGTTATCAAACCAGATGGTGTGTTAGAAGATATTTCAGTGTCCTTAGATTCTTGGAAGTATCCTGTTGATTTTATGATTCTAACTCCTAAAAATAATCTAGGAGGACATCCTCTTATACTAGGAATACCTTGGTTGGCTACAGCTAATGCTTTCATCAACTGTAGATCTAGTGATATGTACATCTCTGATGGAAATTCAACTAATAAATTCACTTTATGTCCTCTAGCAAGAACAATCACAGAGATAGATGACAAACAATGGATTGATGATGAAGAAGATATACAACCTCTCTTTACTATTTCAAACATTAGTGAAGATAGTCAAATTTTGAATACTTTAGAAAATTATGAATCATCACCAGAATATGGACATGATCATCTCCAAGAAATATCTAATATTGAATATTTTTCATCTAGGCAGATGTCTCTCTACTCCATGGAAGAATTTGGCAGCTCTACAATTGAAATATTTCCAAGAAAAACCTTGAATATAAACAAAAACCTGCAAAAATTGCAACAAGAAGAGATAATCAAAACATTACAAAAAAATTCATCTGCATATGCATGGGAATACACTGACATGAAAGGGATTAGTCCTAAGACTTGCACTCATCACATCTATATAGAGGAAAATTGTAAACCTATCTGAAAACCTCAAAGAAGGATGAATCCAAATCTTAGGGAAATTGTGAAAGAAGAGTTACAAAAATTGTTGAATGTCAACTTTATCTATCCAATTTCAGACAGTCAGTGGGTTTATCCTTTGGTAATTGTACCTAAGAAAAATGGTAAATGGAGGGTATGCATTGATTATCGAGAATTGAATAAATCCACTCTTAAGGATAATTTTCCTTTACCTTTTATAGATCAAGTGTTAGATATAGTAGCAGGAAAAAGTATTTCTCATTTCTGGATGCTTTCAGTGGTTACAATCAAAATTCAAGTTGCACCTCAGGATAAAACCACATTCACCTATCCCCAGGGAACATATGCCTACCGAGTATTTCCTTTTGGATTGTGCAATGCACTTGCAACATTTCAAAAGGAAATACTAGGAATCTTTTCTGATCTAATACATGACTGTATATAAGTTTACATGGATGACTTTACAGTCTATGGGAATTTATTTGAAGAAGCTTTAGAAAACTTGGAGAAAGTTTTAAAAATATGTAAAGAAGCAAACCTTTCACTGAGACATGAAAAATGTTTCATGATGTTTACTGAAGGGATTTTTTTAGGACATCATATTTCAGGAGATGGAATCAAAATGGATAAATCAAAAGTTGAGGTCATCTCCAGACTATTAGTCCCAAGTTGCCAAAATGATGTTAGAAGTTTTCTAGGATTCACAGGGTATTATAGAAGATTTATAGAAAATTTTACCAAAATAGCATCCCCACTCTTCAAATTACTTACCAAGGATTGTGAATTCAAATGGAATCCTGATTTCTAGTTAGCATTTAAAACTCTAAAAACAAAAATTTATGAAGCACCTATCTTAAGAGGACCTAACTAGAAACTACCTTTTCATATATCAATATATGCTTTAGACACAGCTCTAGGAGATGTGTTAGGACAAAAAGACTTGATCCCTTATGCCATCTATTATACAAGTAAAAATTCGACTCCTCCAGAGTTGAATTATATTGTAACTAAAAAACAATTCTTAGTTGTTGTTCATGATATCAATAAATTCAGACATTACATAACAGGATATGAAACCTTTGTTCACACAGATCACTCTACAATTATGTATTTAATGAATAAATCTATTACTAATAGCAGAGTTAAAATATGGTTATTACTCTTACAAGAATTTAACATTACTATTCTAGACAGACCTGGAAAAGAAAATACAGTTTCTGATTTTCTGTCTAGAATTCAAAATATCAAAGACAACGCTCTAGTTGAGGATAAATTTCCTGATGAATATCTCTTTGCAATAACTACTCAAAATCCTTGGTTTGCAAATATTGCCAATTATTTAGTTACAGGGAAATTACCTTCAAATATTCATGCTAGAGAGAAAAGAAGAATCATTCAAATTAGTTAAAAATATTCATGGATTACTAATGAATTGTATAAGACAGGTGCAAATCTTATTATCAGAAGATGTGTTAGAGAGGATGAAATGCCTGAAATTCTTAAGGCATGTCATGACGAACCCTGTGGTGGACCTTTTGCTGACAAGAGGAAAACCTATAAAATCCTTCATTTAGGATATTATTGGCCATCCATATTCAAAGATGCCAAAGAATATGTCAAAAGGTGTGACAGTTGTCAAAGGGTAGGGAAACCTGCTCCTTCAAATGAAATGCCATTACAACCTCAGGTACTTATTGAAACTTTTGAAAAATGGGCCTTGGATTTTCTTAGACCTATCAATCCTCCATCTAAACAAAAGAAGTATATCCTGGTATACACTGATTATGTCACTAAATGGGTAGAGGCTAAAGCATTATCTTTTGCTAATGAAAAAGCTGTAGTTAATTTTATTTTTGAGGACATCTTTACTCGTTTTGGTGTTCCAAGAGAAATTGTAACAGATCAAGGTGCTCAATTTACATCAAAGATAGTGCAAAATATGGTAGAAAATTAAAAAATCAAGCACAAGAAGTCTACCCCTTACCATCCATAAGAAAATGGTCAGGTTGAATCTACCAAGAAGGTGATTGAAGGAATTCTCACTAAAAATGTTTATCTACATAGAAGAGATTGGGCAGAAAGGATTCTTGAAGCCTTATGGGCATATAGAACTACATGGAGAAATACAATAGGAAATACTCCTTATGAACTTGTTTATGGGAAGAAATTCTTGTTTCCTATAGAATTTCAGATCAAAACTTTCAAGATGGTAGTCGAACTGGGACTTGATTTGACAGAAGCACAAAAGCATAGACTGGAGCAAATTAATGAACTGGATGAAATCAGACAAGATGTAGTCCAAAGAACCAGTATAGTCTAGCAACAAAGGACTAAATGGCATGACAAATATATCAAAGAGAAAAAGTTTCAAGAAGGGGACTGGGCACTCTTTTTTGACTCAAAATTTAAGGATTTTCAAGGGAAATTTCAGACTCATTGGCTTGGAGCATATGAGATTGATAAAGTCTTTGAAAATGGAGCAGTAAATATTAGAACAATAGATGAAGAAAAGGTATTTGTTCTTGTAAATGGTCATAGGCTGAAAGTATATCATAAGCCACTTTCAAAAGAAGAGTTTGTCAGAAAATTTTAGGATAACATTGATACGGAGTTAGTGAAGAAGAATTATTCTTGTTCACAAACTTAGCTTATATATATATATATATATATAAAGAAAAAAATAAAGTATAAGTATGAAAACCAATCAATGATTGGCATACTTATGCAGAAAGTACAGGGTGAAAATCATAACTCTCTAACATCCTATACTTTCATTTCTCTTTTCTATGAATAAATTTTCATATTTGCAAATCATAAATTGCAAATTCATTACACTCCACTGTCACTCCACTTCCATTTCATTTCACTTTAATTTCATCACAAAAATTTTTCCACTCACATTCATAGTCCAGTTCACCCCATATTCCATATCCATATTTTATATTCTTTTGACAGATCATATTCTGTAGCCAGGCACATTTTCCAGCTACTCACATTTTGTAGATAGTTCTATTCTGTAGCTAATCTGATTCTGCAAGCCACTGCAACAAATACAGAGATGATACTTGCAAAAAGAGATTATAGGACTATTTTATAAAGATCATCATGCTACAAAATGAGTACCTAAGGAACACCATCAAGCAACAACAAACAACAAGGTCAAATTCTGAGGTAAAATGTAGAAATTTATTTTAATAGCAAGAATTAAAACATAAAATATGTATAATGTGTACATTTATATGTTCCTTGGAAACCTATCATTCGAATTGATTAATCCTCATCATGATGAATCTCAGCCTTATCCCTCATTTATCGTTTCACAAAGTTCCATCATTAAAACCATTGATTAATGACTAACGGTCATAGTCATAACGTAACCTATTAGGCCACGTCTCTCTAAGACTGTATCATTCACTAATTACCTACATTTTACTATAAACCCTCCATCATATCCGTAACTCATTTCATATTTTTCCCATAGCTAGTTCATTTCCATCGCTCATTCACCTCCATCAAACTCTGCAACCAATCCATTTTTCAAACACAAAGGGATAATTCTAAGGGCAAAGATACTCTGCACATAAGAAGAATGGGTCTAATTGTCAGAACAGAGCCAGTAGGAGTCAAATACATGGAATTATATCCATAGGTTAGAGAGATACTATAGCAAGCTAGATGGTTGAGGTTTATAGAAAAGTTTGATGGCTTCCATAAGGAATTTACCAAATCATTTTCCATATCTTTTGAAGGAACTGAGGTGGAGATTGGAGACATCAAATTCACAATAACAGAGTCATTCTTGGCTAAAGCAACAGATCTTCCAAGGCAAGGAGAGCGGTGGTTCAAGAACAAAGAATTTCATAACGAGTCATGGAAGGGGATCCTTAAAAATCCAAGTATGGATGTTTCAGTCTTTAGAAAAGGAATTCGAAGTACTGCTCTAAAAATTAAGTGGAGAAACATGCTGCTGATTTTGCAAAAAATTATAACTTGTGAGGGAAGGTATGGAACCATGTATGTTTATCATATCAGATTGTTAATGAATTTTCTAGAAAACAAAGAGATCAACCTACCTTACTTTATGCTCAATAGTCTAAGGAGAATGGCCTCCAATGTCCAAAAGAGAATCCAAATTTAAGAAAACACTCTGCATCATCATGGTTTAGTGAAAATATTGGTTGAATTTTACTTAAAGAGCATAGGAGACAATTGGGAAGATTTCCTTATAAGGAAGCATTTTCGGGAACAACCAGAATCACCACCTAAGCAATAAAATGCTAAGAGAAGTAGAAGAAAGAAAACTGACATGGTTGTTGAAAACAAACTTGACACTCCACCACAGGAAGAAGATAAAGAACTAATTTCTGAGAAGTTAACAGAAATGAGGAAACAAATTAAGGCTAAATGAAAGAAAAGGAAATCAAGTGAAGGTATTAATGAAGAGGATGGGAATCCTCCAAAGCTAAGAAGAAGCTCTAGACTCTAAGGCATCATAAAGAAGACATTTACCAAGGAGAAAAAACTCATAAATATAGATGAAGAAACCCCAGTTCCATCACCTATTGAAAAATATCTTGAGTACAATCCTCAAAACTCTCCTGTGTATCATTTTGAAGAAGGCCCTAGTAGAAGATCTCCTGGTATAAACCCATTTCAGCATCAGATATATGATTATGTGGAATCATTGGAAAGAAGTGCCTCAGTGAGCCAAGAAATACCTGTCAATCCACAAGAACCTCTGATTGAAACTCTTAAGCAAGATAAATGTGAATTAGAGATATTGAATAGGCACATCAAGAATGAAAATGAGATTTTGAAAGAGAAAGTCAAGTTGAAAAATGCAATGAATGATAACTCTACTCTGCAGTGAAGGTTATCACACAAGGAAAATAGGAAATTGAAGAAGAAGAACAAGAGGTTAAACAGAGCACTCATAAACCTCATATTCACACTTCTAATGAAAAGGCCAAGAATGACATTGAATTCCAAAAGAAACAGAATAATAAGATTGGATGTCTTAGTTGAAGTTTCAGAACACATGCAGTAAGGGAGAATAACTTAAAATTTTGGAAAATTGCATGAGGACATGCAATGATTTTGAAGTGGGACTATGTTGAACCCCAGGATTACCCTCTCCTTTACAGTTTTTCCCATCTCATTTCACCTCTTTTCCATCAGTTCATAAACCCTAATCATTGAATAATGTTAAGGTTTGTCTCAAGGATACATACAAATGGTTGACATATTATATTTTCATGATTTTTGCTATTTTGATAAGTTTTTGCAGATTAGCTATAGAATGCAGCTTGTTCTGTAGCTGACTGTGCGTTCCATAGCTACTCTCATGGTTGAAAATGTTACAGGTATCAGTTGAAGGAGCGGGGCACATGGGTGTTCTCAAAATCCCTCCTACATGGATTTCATCCTATTCATATGGACTAGATCGACATATAGAGGTGCCTAACCCTATGGTCAAAGCTATAAGTCAAAGACCGTTTCCTATAGCAATTAGGATTCCTGATTTGCTTCGTAGAAAATCATGAGTCCTAAAAGTCCTAGTTTGATTATGATTCAAAGATACACTTGTAGCTATTTTTCTTCATAGTTAGTTATGCAACTTACCTTTAAATAAAGGTTCTATAGAACCGAGAACAAGTGAAGTTTTTGTAGCACAGGTTCATAATTACAGTGAAATACTCTTTTTTCTAAAACTCCGTTTCAATAAAGAAGTTCAGTTCCCAGATGTTGATTTGATTATGTTTCTGAAAAGCTAAGGAGTTAACCAAATTGGTAGTAGAGGGCATGTACTGCTAAAGGAGGTTTTTAATGCTTTCTAATTAGATTTCTTCAATTCTGTTTACTAATTTTTGTTCATGCTTAATTTCCAGTTTTTAATAGTTTAAATGCAACTTTGGAGATTTGCCTTCCGAAACATTTCAAGGAGATAGGACTTCTGTCTTCAGGATTGGAATAAAGATTGAAGTGCTGAGAAACATGGTTGTTTGGTTTACTTTTTTGCCTTTCAAAATTCATTAGAAACTAGCTGTCAATTGCTGTGTCTAATTAAATATTCATGAAAACCATTTTCACATATTTTAAATATTACATTGAATGGTTAAATGTCTTATAATTGCAGTGGTTGAATACATTTCATTTCTTGTCATTTTCTTGCTAAGAACTAAAAGAGTAATTTATTTTTCCGAAGCCATTTCAAGAGGCCACAAGCTTCACAGTTGGATGAGACTGTAAGTCAATTATTCATTTAGTTAGTTTTAGAATACATTTCATTTCTTGTCATTTTCTTGCTAAAAACTAAAGGAGTAATTGATTTTTCCGAAGCCATTTAAAGAGGCCACAAGCTTCACAGTTGGATGAGACTGATAATTGAATTATTCACTTAGTTGGTTTTAGTTAGACGATCCTCATTTCATTGCAACAAAACAATCTTCTTAAATATCATTCTGAAAGAAAATAACCTGAATATACTAAGCAAGGATGGTTAAATGATTAGATTTAATGCAATGTTTGAGTTATTTCATTTTACAAAGTTATTGTAGTTTTTTTTAGTTTAGACAGATGTAATGGTTGCTTAGAAACATTACCACAAAGGGGTCACTCTCTACATATTAGGTAAATGGAGTAACTAAAACATCTTAAGTGATTTTTAATAGCATTCTCTGCTTTTTGTCTTAGGACTTTAGCAGCTAAGGTACAAACAGTTGATTTCATCTCATAGGGTTTTGACCTAATCATTGAATGTTGAAACAACCTAAAGTACAATAGTTGACACATTTCTCTGCTTTCATTTTGTCTTCAGTATTATTTTAGTCATAGATCCATGGATTAGGTTTAATCACTAATTGAAGTACATGATTTACCTTTTTGATCAAAACTAGGTCTTAGAACTAGCCCATAAACTTTGGTTTCTTTTATAGAAAATTAACTTAGTTTCATAATAATTCCTTTTCTTCCTTTTTAATTTAGATTCATTTTAACATTTCCAATAGCCTAAGGTAGCATACTAAGGACTAAAAAGACAAAACCCCCCAAAAAATAAGAAAAACACAAACAACAAAGTAAGGGAAAGGTCACTTAAGAAAATATAGTGCACCACACTTCATCAGTTTACAAGCCCTGGTCAATAATTTATGTAAGCAATTTAGAACACTAAATTGACTAAACACTGATCTGATGGATGGGATGATGCGGTGGAGTATCAAGATTTGATAGGTGTGGGGCTCGAGACATTTCAAATGTGGAAGTTATGTGATACATGTGATATGGCCGAGGTTATAGCCAATGGGGTTTGGTAAGTGGGACTTATGTATAGGTGGGGTTTATAACAAGTGGGGTATGGAAATATATCACATGTGGGGAAATAAAACTATATGCTATAAATAAAACATGGGTTGGGATAATATATATAAAGGAATTAATTAAATATGGGATTTACGTGTATTTAAGGGAATTAATACATAAAGTTAAATGTTAATAATGAACTATGAGTGGGATTGTAAAAAATACACTAAGTTTCTAATGTAAAATTGATATCGGGGATGGATAGTTTTTGCTATAGGGTAAAATGCTTGGGTTGTTGGTTATCGAATATCCCTCTCAGGTCTTTCCGGTGCCCGAGGCAGATAGTAAGATTAGCTATATAGTTCACAAAGATGGCACATACATATTCATATTAACTTAAAACAACTTGATGGAATAAGATGGAAGATTACCTCTTTAATTATCTTGAAGTCTTTTGGAGAGTGTTGAACAGCGAAGCAGGGATCCTTCTTCACCAGCTCCAAATCTCAACCCTGCAATCAATCAAAGCACCCGTGTAAGCTCTACCATAACATACATTTTCTATCAATTAATTCAATAAATAATAAACATTTAGAATATGCACATCTAAGCCATTAATCTCATGCAATATAAGTGATTAAATAACAATGACAATATCAACGCATAGAATGGGAAAAACAGATACAATCCTATTGATTTATAAAAAGGAGGATTACAACCGTCGGTTGTACCAAGCCCTCCTCAGCCTTCCAATCTCTCTATCTCTCAAAGTGGTGATGTCTTGATCAACAAGTTCTCAATGAACCTCTTAGACCTTTTACCATCACACTACAACAATGATCTCTACTTCACAAGTATTCAAAAACTTTGACAATCCTTCGACCTTGAACCAAGAGCCTTCAACTCCATTTTCTAGGAGATGGAGAGAGCAATCATTGCCCTTCTCTTTCCACTAGTTCTGAATAGAAAAAACCAAGATGTTTCCTCAACTTCCATGCTTTTGCCTTCTTTGAGAGTTCAATTGTTTATGGAAAGGCCCAATAAGAGATTAGTGCTTTGCAGCTTCCTTTTTGTACTGACTCTCTGGTGAGAAAAAGCTGGAAATTCAAATCATTCTCTGTGGGTTTTTCCCATTCCAAACTCAAAACACGGGTAACGCTGCCCTCTAGTGTAAACATAGTGTTGCCCTAGCGACTAACGCAACCTATTCACTGATCAGGTGCGTTATAATGCTCTTGTGTTGTTATAGTGAGGCGTTACCTTGGCAGAAATAGGTTTAGTTTAGGCCTTTGTATTCCTTTCATATTTATCATCTCCTCTGAGATGATGAGGAGGTATTTTGACCTGTAACAGATGCCCCCTAAAGTGTGAGGTCAGAGACGAAGACTATGGCCAAAATACTTTATAATGTGTGTAGTAGAGATAAAGAGATTGAAAGACTGAGGAAAACCTGAAAACAACATATGTCAGCAAATATAGTATTTGCCTTGAGTCAGGCATTCCCATGCTCAGTAGCTTAAACAACATGATTTCTCCAAGTTCTCTTCTTCTAGAGAACTTAGTTTTAACGAGTTTGAAGAAGAGAACTCCAGGTTTTTCGGATTAATGAGCAATAAAAATACCGTAAAAAGATTGCTCGACATTGACTTTGTATAATTTTAACGAGTCCTAAGAAGGGAACTCGAGTTTTTTCGGATTAACGAGCAAGAAAATTAATGTAAAAAGAATGCTCGAAATCGACTTCGTATAAATTTAACGAGTTTGAAGAATAGAACTTGAGGTTTTTCGGATTAACGAGCAAGAAAAATACCGTAAAAAGAACGCTCGGGATCAACCCTAATCCCGTGCTTGGAGACAATGAAACCTAACAGATGCCCGGACTCGACCATGAATATGAACTTATGAGGATTCAGATGTATATTGTAGAATCTACACCTAGCAAAAATTTCTTTCAGATGAGCAAGGTGATCAGGTCGTTTCTTGGAATGGGCCAGAAGGTCATCCAAGTAAGCCTGTACAATATGTCGAATGTCATGGAAAGCATAGTCCATAGCCTGCTGAAACGTTGCTCCAGCATTCTTCAGACCGAATGGGAGTTTACGATACGTAAATGTGCCCCAAGGACAGATAAAGGCAGTTTTATGCTAGTCTTCTTTTTTAATCACAATATGGTTATAGCCCGAGAATCCATCCATGAAGGAAAAAGATTCGAATATGGCACAATCGTCAAGAATCTGATCTATGTACGGCGTAGGATAATTGTCTTTGGGACAAGCAGCGTTCAGATCACGATAGTCAACACAAACTCATATGGTGCCTTGTTTTTTATCTACGGGAACCGGATTGGAAACCCATTATGTCAAAGGAACAAAATAGATGAAACCAACATTTAAAAATTTTTCTATCTCAATTTTGATGGTGTCCGCTTTGCGCAGGTGGACAGGCTTGAGTCGCTGCCGAATTGGTTTGGCATTGTCATAAATCTTGATTTCATGCTCGAATATAGATGGATCTATGTCAGGAATTTCGTCATAAGACCAAGCAAACACATTGCAGAATTCCTTGAAAAGGGATGTGAAGCATGCAATTTCCTCAGGATTGCAATCGGATCCATTTTGAATATTTTCCACAATACCGGTTTTGACTGAGATATCAATGAGCATTGTCTTAGAAAGATTACCCATGTTCCCTTTTGAATCGATAGTTTGAACAGTCGTGTAAGCGGAGGGAACCATCTTAGGTGGGTCAAAGGATGGGATTTCAATTTTTATCATGTCCGAGTCGATCATCGAAGCGCAATGGTGAAAATCTCCCCAAGGTCGTTCTTCTAGAGACATGATCTATTGAATAGCTTCGTCTGTAGGCAAGACTTAATTGAGGAGATCCTTAGAGAGAACTATGATGGGTGGGAGGTTTGTACCGTCGGTCGAAACCATAGTAGTGGAGGGTTCAGATGTAATTTGGATGGCTTGGTAGGCCAACTCGGCTAGTGAGAGTGGCATCTGATCTCCGTAGGAATCAATGTCTAAAGGTGCCGGGATGATCCATGGGTCGATAGAGCCATAGAAAGTGGTGGATATCATTGCAACCGTATTTGGGATCTCTGGTAGTGGGAGAGGAAAACAACCTAGTAGGGAAGACGCCTTCAGAAGACCGGTACCAATACTGACGTAAGAGTCAGGAAGGCCTCCTATTAGGGGTGCAGTGCTACTTGGTAACGTGGAATAATCAGGGGTGAAGAAAGATAACTGATCCACTATGACTATTTTCCCGTCAAATGGAAATAGGACGAGTCGGAAGACTGAAGAAACAATGGCGGTCATGGCATAAGACCAACTGCAACCAAGCAATAGATTATAGTCGAGATGGTGATCTATGACTTCAACGTCCATGGTTACCTTTTTCCCACTCAGAGTGATGGGAAAGCTAGCAAGGTATCCTTTTGGGAGGAATGCATGGCCATCGAAATATTTGAGGGAATTCGACGACGATGTTAAGGTAGGAGAACCTAAAGCGAGCCAGCATGCTTGTGACATAACGCAGGTCGAAGCACCTTCGTCTATGACAGTGCGATGGACTGGTCTCCCTATCGACACAACCTGCACCTGGAATGAGAGTTGGTGTGAGAGGTGAGCTTTAGATTTTTCCATATCAAATATAGCTAGCATGGAATCCTGGGGGTCTATTCCACCAATGGCCGAAAGCAAGGCTTTCCTTTGTGCTGGACAAGTTTGCAATACTTTGAGAGCAGACATAGCTGATGGTGCTTGCGCCAAAACTTCTACAATGTTGTAGTTTTGGGCTGCACGTGAAGAGGTGTTATGAGTTGTCCGTCGAAGTGTCCCTTTGGGGGGATGAATCACAAGGTTAGCAGTAGGACGTTTGATATGAAAATCATTGGGTGGCAGTGGATTAGTACCAGGTTCTTGAGCATCTATGGTAGGATTCCCATAAAGCTTGGCTCATGTTTTAAGTTCAACACTCTCAATGCCATAAATGGCAGATGGTCCTTCACCAGAATGATGTGAACCACCATTTCCCTATTGCTAGGGTTGTGGTGGGTTGTCAACCATGTGTTGATGTTGCTACTGTTGATTAGGGAAAGTATTATGAATAATGGCAGGCGTTTGCCCAGAATCCTTGTTTGCGATAAAATCGGTGCATTCCTACAGCCTAGGACATTTGTATGTCAAGTGGTCCTCCGCACAGATCTTGCAAGGAATTTTCATGGGTTTATCCTTCCCTTTTTCATTTTTGGCAAAGTTTTTATGATTAGGGTTATTCTGATCTTCCGACTGATCTTCCGAAGAAGATGTCTTTTTCTTCTTCTTCTTATTCTTTCCACTAGGTTTTTGTGAAGTTTGCAAGAATTTACCTCAGCGGTAGGAAGAGTAGTCGTTTGGTGAGGGGTGGTGGCAATTGAGGATGGTTAGGAGGCTTGCCCCCGAGACTATTTTGTGGCTACACCAAAGAATATGCCAACGAGACCATCAGCATGAGCTTCGGTTTTCTGAGTAGCTGGAGGATTTGGGTTACCAGAGGCATTGGGGAGAAAATCATATAGCGTGCCAGATTGTGAATAGATTAAATCCAAATGTTGGGCACGAAAAATGCATTGATCTTCTGTAACCACACCGGAAACGCCAATGTCTTTAGAGATGTGGGGTAAGAGAGACTTACAAAACCAATTAGCTAAGAGATGATTTGGGATTGGCGCTTTGACTAGCCTCCTCCTAAGTCTCCATTCATGGATGTGATCGGAGATGTGGGTGGTAGTGTCTTGGCGTAGCAAGGTTAAGAGTTCCGTTCCAGTTTCAAATCTGATTGGTAATTGGAAGTTCTTTAGAAACTTCATCGCTAAAGCACCAAAAGTGTTGATGGTGGCGCATGGTAATTAAATATACCACTTGGTGGCATTGCCTTTAAGGGTGCGGGGAAACAGTTGAAGCCAGACACTATCATCCACCATGGAATTAGATATAGACCATAGATGAAAGGTAGTGATGTGTGCGGCTAGGTCGTCACCTTGTTTCCCATTGAACTTTGGGATGTCAGAAGGAATCTTGTGCGGTACTGGAGGCCAGAGCGGGTTGTGATTGATGGGATCATTAGTCAGTTTATGGATGTCGGGGATGTCCAGAGCTGCCAAAAATGGAAATTGTGGATTTTCCCCTGAATCTAACCAAGGAAGTATGGACTGACTATTTAGACCATAGGTTCCACCCATCAATGTGTTACCAGAAGGATAAGTAGGACTTTGATAAAAATTTCCTATAGGTGGAGGGGTAGGGACATATGGTTTCTGTCCATAGGGCATATTGTATTGCGGGGCGAACGTTTGGTTGCCACCAGTATAAAAGTTCCCTCCCATTCCAGATGGAGGTTGGGGTGGGTTAGTCCATATGGATGCAATAGATTTTCCCGGAGGCATGCTACTACTTGCATAGCTCGGCAACGACATAGACCCTACACCTATATTTGAACCACTTAAGTGAATAGTATTAACAATAGGTTGTCCCGTTTTTCCTAAGGATTGCAAGGGAAGTGAAATGTTCCCTGCTACCTGTGTGATGGTGACACTGCCCCCTGGTATAGTGGCCAAGGGGTTTGAACTCAGCAAAGGGTTCCAACTGAAAGGGTTGCTAAAAGGAACTGAAGTAGTCACACTTGTGGGAGGAGCAACCGTGGGTCCCAACATGGTCATGGTAGGAGTAGATCCCGAAGGACTTGGTGAGATACTGACAGTTGTGATGACCATAGGGTTGGGATTAGGTATATGTTGACTACTGGGGTTACCAAGTGATGGCATAGAACTGACAACTGGCAGGGAGGATGGTGGCGAACCTAGGATGGTTGCCATTGGCATTGACCCTGTGGATGCCGGTTATGAAATGGATGTTTGTGCGACCGAAGACATGTCTTGGTGTGGTTGAATATGAAATATCACAGGCCCCAACAGATTAGTGAGTGGAGGATTGTAATGAGGTACAACCCCTTCTGTGAAAGGGTCCTCCAGAAATTCCGTATGATATGAGGCTATGTGAAAATAAGGGTTTGTCAATGGAGACTGCTCTTCCGCAGAAGGCATGGGTTCACCAAGGTTCAGTTATTCCTCAAGATTCAGATGAGGTAGACCTTGCTGTTGTCGAGACAGACGGCGTGGGTCAAATGACGCCATGGTGACCTACTTAGTTTTATCAAATTTTAATAAATTGTGATGTATTATAAAGTCTCAATGACAGTAACCACACACCTAAAAAAGAAAAAAGAAAAAAGGACTTTCTAAAATCAATCAGCAAGCAGCCAGAATAGGGTGCCCTGTCTGAGTACTACCGTTTTATGGTGATGAAATCCAGTATCACAATAGGATATAGAGAGGGTTGGTCGAAAGTACAGTTACGGTTACTCTAGAGCTTTGCCCGAACCTCAGACGATAGGTGTAAGAACTCTCGTGAAGACGAGTACCATCCTAAAGACCGAAGAAAAAGTGGGTCCGTCTATTCTAGGTACTAGGACAACCCGTCCCAGTCACCTTGTGTAAGTCCCTAAAAATTATGCCCACTAAAGATACCTCAAATCACAGACATCATCAGGGGGGTCCACAGTCAAGGACAACATGCTATATGGGAAGAATACCTAGATCCCAGATCTAGTTTCGACATCCCCGAAGGGAACCCCAATATATAACACACCCACCATATGCAGTTGAAGGCAAGATACCTTCTTGTGCACCCAAGTGTTGTCTCGCACTGAGCTCCGGTAAAGGAACGGTCCCGATAATATGAGTGCAATAGGATTTCACTCGTTAATGACTCTAGTTTCAAGTTTTGAGATCTTGGGTGATTTTCTCACTTTTCCTAACCCAAGATCCTAGCCTGAACTACTGTTGGTGTGAGCTAAAAAAAGAGTAATGTGATTGATTTTATTATCGCTTGATTCTTAGTGTACTTGATTATTAGTCTCGCGGAGGGGGAGTGGATGTATGAAATGTAATGACACTATGACTCAAAAAACCATGCAAAAATATGCTCTAAATATTCAATTCGATGAAGAGTATTTCTACAAGGAGAGGTTTATTTTCAACATCCATGCACTAACATTCAAATAGCACAGTTCAAATTTAAAGATTCAGACTTCTATCTACCTCTTCTTAACAGTTTATGAATTGAAATTTTCAGAATTAACTCAGCTAGATGCAGAAAAAGTAAAAAAGAAATTCTTCTCTAAAAAGTAAATTCTTTTGACACTAACTTTTCAAACAAGAGCAAACAAACAGAAATGCCAGCTTAGTAAACAAGCATAGGGATTCAGTCAAGGATAGATACTGGTGGCCAAAAAACTCTACAACCAAAACACAATCACAGGGGTGAACAACAAATTTTGGCTGAGTAACGCACTGTCTCTGAGTAAAGAAAACGTTAATCCAGAGACTAACGCACTATATTTAAGCAGAGCCAGCGTTATAACACACTATAAAACCAATAGAGGTAGTGTTAGCCAGGGTAAAGTTCTTCAGATGGTCAAACAGAAACAGGATTGAACTCTGCGAGCTTTTGAAATGTCTACTGGGCACAAATTTTGGTCAGAAGGGTCTGTGAATAGAGGAAAGAAGAAAGGAGGAAAGAAATAGTTTGGAAACTATGGGGAAATCCCCACCAGAGTCGCCAATTCTACTATAGGGTAAAATGCTTGGGTTTTTGGTTATCGAATATCCCTCTTAGGGCTTTCCGGTGCGCGAGGTAGACAATAAGATTAGTTGTATAGTTCACAAAGATGGCACATACATATTCATATTAACTTAAAACAAATTGATGGAATAAGATGGAAGATTATCTCTTTAATAATCTTGAAGTCTTTTGGAGAGTGCTGAACAACAAAGGAGGAATCCTTCTTCACCAGCTCCAAATATCGACCCTGCAATCAATCAAAGCACCCATGCAATCTCTACCATAACATACATTTCCTATCAATTAAGTCAATATATAATAAACATTTATACTATGCACATCTAAGCCATTCATCTCATGCAATATAAATTATTAAATAACAATGACAATATCAATGCATAGAATGGACAAAACATATACATTTCTATTGATTTATAAAAAGGAGGATTACAATCGTCGGTTGTACCAAGCCCTCCTCAGCCTTCCAATCTCTCTATCTCTCAAAGTGGTGATGTCTTGATCAACAAGTTCTCAATGAACCTCTTAGACCTTTGACCATCACACTAAAACAATGATCTCTACTTCGCAAGTATTCAAAAACTTTGGCAATCCTTCGACCTTGAACCAAGAGCCTTCAACTCCATTTTATAGGAGATGGAGAGAGCAATCATTGCCCTTCTCTTTCCACCAGTTCTGAATAGAAAAAACTAAGATGTTTCCTCAACTTCCATGCTTTTGCCTTCTTTGAGAGTTCAGTTGTTTATGGCAAGGCCCAATATGAGATTAGTGCTTTGCAATTTCCTTTTTGTACTGACTCTCTTGTGAGAAAAGGCTGGAAATTCAAATAATTCTCTACGAGTTTTTCCCATTACAAACTCAAAACACGGGTAACGCTGCCCTTTAGTGTAAATAGAGCATTTCCCTAGCCACTAACGCGACCTATTCACTGATCAGGTGTGTTATAACGCTCTTGTGTTGTTATAGTGAGGCGTTACCTTGGCATAAATAGGTTTAGTTTAGGTCTTTGTATTTCTTCCATATTTATCTTCTCCTTTGAGCTAATAGGAGGTATTTTGACCTGTAATAGTTTCAGTGGGGCCCGACATATAATTTAATCATCTAAACTTAGGATAAAGTTTTTATAGGGGTTTTTGGTGTTTTTTGAATAAAGGGAAATTAGTAAAGGTATTTTTTACTTTTCCAAAGATAAAATGTGTTTTAACTTAGGAGGATTTTTTGCAAGGGGGAAAATAGTGAAATAAGGAGAAAGAGTAAAAATGAAGGGGATGGGGTATTTTTACAAGGGGAATTATTTTGAAAGGAAGTTAGTAAATGAAATGACCAATTTTCTGTTATCCATGCCTTGTGAAAACTTCTTCTACCTACCCATCAGCTTACCCTAACATTTTTTCTTCATTTATATGGGTGCATTTGAGCTTGCAGACCCTTATTCATTTTCTTTTAAACAAAAAACTAAATAATTCTATCCTGATTTATTCCAAGGGATCAGATTGAACTTTTTAGCTCCTTATTATTCGCTACCTAACTACTGATCTGCCAAGATTAAACAGTTTGGTTAGATCTTTATTCTCTATCCATCAACATAAAATTTAAAGCATGAAAGGTCAAGATTAAGCAGTTTGACCTTCATGTATTATGGCATTTTTAACAATCTACACAAAATATTATTTTGTAAAGTGAAGTAAAAAGTAGTGGCATTTTAATTTGCATCACTTTCATGATCTATTTTTATCTTTTTTCTGTTCGGGGTTCATTTTTTATTCTTTTTTGATTTTTTTTATCTCAAGTCCTTTGATTTTTATTTTAGGAATTTTACCCTCTTTGAATTTTTTATTTTTCTAATATGGGAAAACAATTTTGCAGAAATAAAAGTATGTACATATTACAAGACTAATCAAATTCAATTAAAAATTATGAATCCTATTATTATAGGACCCTAACACTGTGCATTCACTACACATTCACTGCCCTTTTACCAGAGTTGGAGCGCTTTCTTCAAAGGAGGAAAATATCTCATTCCAGTGGTTTATACATCAACAAGAAAGTTCCATGTGTTAGATACAAGTAAGTGGGTTCCTAAATTACCTCTTTTGTCTTCATTTTGTGCTTGGAAAGAGAAATTCCCTCTTCTAGGGTTTTGGTTTCATTTGCTTGGTTTCACAATATTATTGACAAATTTCTGAGAGAAACCCTAAGTTTAAAGCTATAATACCTTCCCCCACATATTATACACCTTCCTAATAATTTTCCCTCACCCCTACCCTTCATTTTCACTTTTTTTCCCATAAACCCTAGCCTAGACTACACTTTCTTAAGCTAGGGTTGTTTTTTCCCCTTTTGACACCCTTCCACTCGCTCATTTCCTCAAATTTAACTTTCCCATCCTCCCTAACATCTCTCCCCACCCCCTAAAATTTCCCAAGAATTTAAGAGATCGCTAATCCCTTCATCTCCCTTCATTCCTAAAAACTACCCAAATCCCTTGTTTTCCTTACACCAAACCCTAATTCCCTTCCCATTGAGCTAGGGTTAGATATGGATTTTGAAACCACTGAGAAAAAGAGGCACGAGGTTAGATCAACATGTATGGGCCCACTTCATCACATGAGATCATGTCTTCACCCTTCCTTAAGAAATCATTTCAGGATGCTGGTTGCCTTGCCTTTTTCCAAAAGGTTGAGGAACTAGGTTTTCATGACAGACTTACCAACACTTTTTCCACTAGATTGAGGAGAGATAAAGTGACTATTGAAGAGGTGGTGTTCAATATCTCAACAGAGACCATTTCTACAGCCACATGGATTCCAAACAATGGAAAAAATTGGTTCAAGGGTAGAGACCTTGACCTTGAAAGTTACAAAATATATTTGAAGCCAACATACAAAGAAACTCCAAAACACATCTTTCCATTTAGACAATTGATGTATGCCCCTCTCATGAAATTTATCATGAGATAATTCACATGTGAGGGCAGGTACTCAAGGTTATATCATTATCATATGAGACTCTTGATGCATTACACTAGTGTAAAATCCATAAACTTGCCTCATTACCTTTACAAAAGCATGGTAAAAATGACAGAGAAGGTACAAAGATTGGGAGAAAATCATCATGCTAGTTTGTTTCACCATGGCTTGGTGAAAATCCTAGTTTTCCATCAGTTGGCATAGATAATTTTTTCATGGGATGGTTTTATATATTCAACTTCTCTTTTGTCTTGTCCAGCTCAGTCTATTAGTCACTCTACGCCTTTTCCATCACCAAAAAAATAAGAGGTTTCTTTCACAAGCAGACCTATCACCAAAACTCCTAGGGAAGAGGTGACTCAGACCTGTGTTAGAGGAAAGAGGCTTGTGTTTTCTCCAAACATTTTTGAAAGTGCCAAGCCTACATCAGATGAGTAGGAAACATCATCACATAATGAGGCATCATTGCCGAAAGAGGGACAATTCCATCATGACACTGATATGGCAGATTTGGAGCATGAAAAAGAAAAAATACTTGAGCAGATCATTGTTGAGATTTTTAATTAGTAATTAAACCTCTTAATATTTAATTTTCAATCCAGGACTCGTAAACACGAGTTGTACTGCGTTTTTGGCTCATATTAAGGTCAGAGTATATAATTTTCCTTAATAATGGTCGTTTATAGGAAAAATGATAAGAAAACCTATATTTGATTAGCACTCATTTTATCTACGGACAAAGAATTTTGGACAAAGGTAAAATGAAATCAATTCACTTAGTTTACCAAAACATATCACTCTACTTTAGTCTAGTCTTCCTGCAAATCTGGAAATCAAATTCAATCTTCTCTTTTTAAAATAGGAAACAATATTTCTATGCAAAAGGAAGAATCAATAATCAAATGAAATTGTTAAGAAAATGACTAATTAACCCAAATCAAACTGATAAAAGAGTAGATCAAACTACTTTCTAAATGACTCCCCACTCAATCCTAAATGAAATTGAAATGTTGGAAATGAATTGTGTTGTAACATTTTTGGATTTTGATTAGTTAGCATGTTAGTTTAAAAAATAAAAAATAAAATTCTAAGTTAGGATATGGATGAAAAATAAAATAAAAAAATGTTAGGTTAAATTATGTATTTTTGTAATATTCCTAAATTAGCATACAGCTAATTAGAATATTAAAATTTTGATTTACTTTTTATTTGGAGGAATAAGAGGGTATGGAGACCCATAAATCTCCTTAGTAGGAATAAAGACACTCCTAGTGTGAATCGAGGTCATCTAAAAAGTTGGATTGAAGACCCTTAGGTGTGAAAAGGGGTTGGAGCATGAAGATTGGGTCAACTTTGAACAAATCAACATCGTTGTTATGGAGTAGTGGCATCCAATGAAAGACAACACAATTTTAGATGGAGACTCTTTGCATGGAAGTAGTGTCATTACTAGATGGGGATTAGGGTTTGGAAGCTCACAACTTATATAAGGAAGAGGATGGCAACCATATTTCATTATGTTGATGTTTATATTTCTAAATATATGGTCTGTTTAGACATATAGCTTTCTTTGGCTGTTTAGCTAAGATTGCAAGTGTTGTTTAGCACTGGGTGTTCCTGATTGAGAATCCCAATTCCTTCCTTGAGAGGCCTCTTGGAAGAGTTTTTTACTACATTCCACTATCAGGCATTTCACCAAGACTTTAGTCTTAATGTACAGTGCAGTTCCTGTTGAGGATTTGTGTTTGTGTTGCAAGGCAGAAGTTGTGGAGATTTGATTTGGGAGATTTCTGAGTTAGATCTCATTGGAGGGAGGTTTATTTCTCTTTGGAGCTAGTAAAGAAGGCCCTAGAGCCTCATTGATACATTTGGAATCAGACCATAGTGTTTTTATCCCCTACAACGCAGTTTCAGTCCATGATTACATAATTTTACTGAGTTGTTGCAGTGGGAAACTAAAAAAAGGCCGAAAATCCAAACTTAAAATCTAGCCAAACCATTTCTGGGGTTTTCTGAGTATAATCCATGGTTAAAAGCACGGATCATTCTGAGCACTCTAACAACCTTCCGCACATGGTTCTTCTCCTTAGTAGAAGTAGTTTCCAGCAGTAGTAGCAGTAGAAGCACAACATTTCCAGTGCTTGGTTTCTTTAGTCTATTTCAGCCATCTTGTGGCTTGAGTGAATTCCTTTTGGAGCACTTTGTAATTTCATTTTCTGTTATATATAATTATATGGCTCCATTTTTTTCTGCTCATATATTATGATGTCTTAATTTAATTTCTAGTTGCAACATATTTTTGGCATTTTCCAAATTTTAGTGCTATGTTCCTGTTTTGATTTATTTGGAATGCTGCATATGTTCTATATTCCTATCTTTTCCATTTTGGAATATTACAGTGGTATCAGAGCATAATTTTGGCTCAGCCTATGGATCTCAGCCATTATGCTATCAAGAGAATAATAAGAAGGAGAAAGAGATCAGAATGATAGAAGGAATGAGTTTTATCTCATCTCTTTTCAAATCTAAGAGGGACCTCACCAAGGAGGTCAAGCAAAGAAAAGTGGAGAAAAGAAATGAAACCACACTAGGGTTTCAATATGAGGAAGGTCCATGTACTTCCTATCAGCAAAAAGAAGAACCAGTATTGCATAGAGCTCCAAAGAAACATGTTATGCCCTTTTATTTTGAAGGAGAAGACAAGATGCATGGAGATAGAGGACACTTAGATCATGAGATTCTAAGTGAGTATCTTGCAGAATACAAATATCAAACAAATTCTTTCAAGGAGAATCTAAATCTCCCACAGTTCATTCAGCTCAAAGAATAAAGAAGACCTTGCAACAATAGATTTCTATTACCTACATTTGATGGGTCATCCACATGTACAACAAAAGCTTGGGGAATGAAGTTGGATGCATTTTTTCTGCTACATCGAGTAGTAGAGAGAGAAGCTATTGAGATTGCAGTGTTTCACCTTGGGGGTGAAGAAAAAATTTGGTGGTTCAACCATTTGAGTCATGCAAGAGTGATTGCATATGCAAATTTTACCCAAAGGTTGATCAAGAAGTTTGACAAGAAGAAATTAGAGGAGAAGAAACTTCCACAACCACTTGTCACAGGAGAACTTGCATTAGGAGGAAGAACACTTGCATCTTTGCAAAGTGGTCCTGATATCTTGACGTATATAATCCCATGCACTATTCTGGACATGCATGAGAAGGAGGATACTTATACCAACATTGATGCAGCCATAGAAGAGCAACCATCATCATCAGTAGTTGGGGAAGTCATCACACCAGAGGAAGGAACCCTTGTAGCAGTACAAGATGTTCCCAATATTTACCAAGATATGCACATATTTCCATTTCCTATTATTTTAGCACATCATATGGAGGATTATGGAAACATGCTATTAGGGTAAGTGCATGACCTAGGGTCAAAGAACATTATTGATTTGGAGCAGCAGACTATCACTGCACTGAGAAACCTTGATTTGTTCAATGAGGAGATATATAGTCATCCTAGTATATCATTGTTGAGCTTCACATTGTTAGTCATTAGTAATTTTTGTTGATTCTGAAGATGACTAAGCAATGGTCCTAAATTTCTAAAAAAATGTTTGTGGAATATTGTGAGTTTTAGAAATATCACTGCCTTCATTATCTTAAGTCAAATTGTTTCACTGAATTTCTCCCTCTCTGCCTTCTAAAAAAATTCACCTCAATGTTCCACAAAGACTTCATTTTCTGGGCCTACTGATCTCATTTTCACTACCCTACCCACGCTCTCATTCACTCCCTTTTTCCCTCTAAACCCATTTTTCCCTTTCCTAAACCCTCATGAAGCACACCCCTATTCCTCATTTCCCTTTAGATTGTATTAAAAAATGTAAAAGTCCAATTTTACATTGTTTAAAACCAAAACTTAAGCCTATCAGGTCTTCTTCTTTTATGTAAAACCTCTATTTTTTATATTAAAAAACTTGCCCTTATATAAAACAGGCCTAAGCCCCCTTTCCTTCTAGCCCCAGCCCCTTTGCACTCATATAACCATGACCTTCGCCTATCTATAAGTCCCTTCCCTATGTAAATAATGCCTCCTCCTCTTTGATATATAAAACCCCCATAAACCATGTAAAAGTGCATTCGCTTTGTTTTATTAGAAAGACCCGAGCCCACCTTCGACTATACTCCATACCCAAATCAGGTCACGCCACCTGTCCACCCAGAATTTTCCTTATTCCACAGCCCTCGACCTTATTAAACTAAAAAATTCCGCATTTGTTTATACACCCCGCTAAACGACAAATACCCTGCCATGTTTTCCTTCCCTTGGGCCCCATTCCAAACTGTTCCGCACCGTCGATCTCCTCCCGAAGATCTGACGACCCACATCATATACCGTACAAAAAGTAGCACCGGGGCTAACATTTTTCAATCCATGCAAAATGAGTGGTTTTCCACTACCACACGTCGCATGTTGGGCTATATCGCATGCCTTCCCCCAAAAAATATTTATCATCCTTTCTCCACGTGATAAACCACTTCCAGTTTTCCGATACCGCTTGCCCTCCGCGCCAAAATTCAAACCCTCCTGCCTCCGTTTGAATTTATACCGGTTCCGCCTTCAGAACCTTGCCCCCCTTGAACCATTTCTTCTTTTGCAGAACCCTCTGATAGCCCAAAACCATAGAAAATGCAGTCATGTGCCCTCCCCGTAGGTTTTCGATTAATAAATTGTGTTTTGTGCAGGTTTTTAATGGCGGAAATATATGAAATATATTCCACATGGCCAAATTCGGTTAAAGAGAAGGCCTAGATGATGATACAGGAACTTAAAACAAATAAATGATGGCCAGAAGGCTTTTACCAATTTTTTACATCAATGAAACATGATCATTCATGGATAAAAACCTTTTTGCCACGAAGAAGAGCCTCTCCTGCACACAGAAGATAAACACAGTCAAAGGAAACAATGAAGAGAAGGAGTTTGAAAGATTAAAGGGCTAATCCTTAATCAAAAGACAAAACATAAGATTAGTCAGCTAAAATTAGAAGTTAAAGGATACAGGAAAAAAGTTAACAGAGATTAAATGATAAAGGAAAAGATCAGAAGGATGAAACAAAATATTAAATGAATAGACAAAGGTAAAAAATATTAAAGGAAAAAACATAATGAAAACAAACAGTTAGAGTATAAAGATGGAGTTTAAAGGCCTAATACAAAGTTTAAAGATAAAACAGAAACATATTAAGCCCAGAAATGCATTCGAATGACTAAGCCTATGGCAGTTACTTCTTTCAAAGATATTTTTTCCACCTAGTGCTTTGTTTCCTTCAATTAATCATTAGACAATTATTGAACCCAGTCAGAGAAATTTTCTATTTGCCAGGCAGCTATTGTAAAGTTATGAATAGGCCTTAAAGTCAAACATTTCACCTATAAACCCTCAGAAGTTAAGATAGGAGTTATTATTTAGAGAAGTATCTTCAGATATTCCTGCCTTGAGCCTTGCATGGTCTTCAATGCAGAGAATGCATTTACTCTATAATAAATGACACCCAAACCCTAAGACTTAGCTTCACCTCCTCATTCATGGATAAATACTGCACTTGAGCTCATTATCTTGTTGCCATTTGATGACTCTTTGAAGTAATACATAGCCTTTTGGAAGTTGAAAATAAATTGATGTCTTGGAGCTTGTGAATGCCTTAATCTGTTTGTTGATGGAGGAAGGTCTACTTGCAGGATCCTTGATCTTGGTTTATGGTGAAGTGCTTCTTTTTTGTTAACTGTTTTTCCTATTTCATTATGTTTCCATCTTTCTATACTACAATAGAATAAAGGATTTAGACTAAGAAATTTTTCTAAAGGAACCTTAGTTCTGTTTGTTCTTCACTGTCTTTATGTTTTCCTTTGCTAGGACATTTTAGAGAATTCTTTATTTATTTCTAGACCCCCTAAGCTTGTTTATTTCATGAATGGTTTAATATACTAGGTATCAAGCATGATTTATGGCTAGCCCTGCTTATTTTATGTCACTAAAACACAGTTTTTGAGGTCTCTCTCTAAATTACCGTTAGTTAGCTCTGCAAAATAGGTTTTGTTTCGATCATACCCTTTGTAGTTGCTTAAATAATTTTTTTAGAGATCTTCATAGCTATGATCAAATATGCTTAGGCATTCCCTCTTATCTAATTATAGTTATATGTGTGTCTTGAATGTTTTCTGTCCTTGAAGGTGAAATCAGTAGAAGTTAAATGAGTTTCTCGCCTTCTATATTTCATTGGAATGTTTGTCTTGAATAATTATTTTCTTAAGTTGAATCAAATAATTTATGGTTTACCCTATCTATTGATTGCCTCTTTATTCTTATGATATTTGAGCCCCTTCTTGTTAAAATTTCATGATAAAGGATTCTTAATTTCCCTTCATCCTACTTTTATTCTCACAATTGATGTCCATCTAATTTCCCTTAAAGACCTTGAAGATCCATTGACCAAGTTAGATTTTCCCTGTGATGCTCCTTGATCTATTTATGAACGTTTCATGACTTTTATAGAATAAATTGCCCAATGATTTGAAGATTTCCTCATTCCATTTATTCTGCTAGATCATCTTACCCAACCAAAACAAATAACAAACCCTACACTTAACAACTAGCCTAAAATCAATCATCTAAAGCAAACAAGTTCACATCCTTTGCATACAATAGAGAGAGCCCTCTCTGAGCCCAGGAAGGCTAGGTCCTAGGACTCCAAAGATTGGTTTCATGTTACCCTATACATTTGGTCTACCAATCTGCTAAATCACAGGACCCTAAAATTCTGGCGATCATGGTGGGACCTTCTGAGTTAGTGACAATATAAGTACTCCTTAGGACTTCAGAAACCCTTTTCAAAACATAGAAAACTCAAACTGATAGCCAATGAGTAAAATCTAGTTGTTTCCCCATCCTAGCAAGGTGATGACTCAGCTATAGGACACTCATTCAAGCCTTAAGGGCTGCATAAAGAACTCAGAAAACCCCAGAAAAACATCCTTAGATTGGTTCTTTGTCAGTTATTGGTGGTGGACCATAAACACATATCCTCAAAACAACTAAAAACATCCACCTAGCAACTCCACTAGCCTCTAGTAGGCCTATTACTTCATTATTCCTCATTAGACTTCCCTAGGATTGTGTCAAAACAGCCCTAAGAAGTTTACAGGCCTAGTCCTATACTTTGTAAGTTTACCAAGTACTAAGAGAGGTTATCCTTCCAAAAAAAAAAACAGTCCTAAATTTTCAGCCTCTCTAAATTTTGAGTTTGAAATCTGGCTTCACAAAGGATCAATACCAGATCTCATCCAGACCCAAATCCTCCTACCATAGTTGATGACCTAGAAAATATTTTGTGGCAAACTTCTAAATCTAGAAATTTAACTACTGTTAGGACTATTCATAGAGAAAGCTCTGTTCCTGAACATCTTACATCCTTACAAAATCCTCAATTTGACTTACACCACACAAAGAACCTATTTAGAACCAAGTCACATAGTGAGATTAACCACATTGACTTTGAGCCCATAGATTTGCAGCATAGTTCTAGTAGAGAAGCTTCTCCTTCTACCCCTCCTGATTTTAAGCTTCTCCATCACTTTAGTCCTTTCCATACCAAATCTACTCAGAATCAATTTTCTGGTCCAAGTATTTCCACCACACCCCTCCACACATCCACAGTTCAAAAAACTCCATTTAATCCCACATTCCCTCTCACAAACCCTCCTCTTGTAATTCTTCCATTTTCTCCCATCATGGCAGCATGGTATGCCCCCTAGTTTTACCTCAACCTATGGTTCCTTTTCCAAATGATTACCAATCCAAGATCCCTCATTTCACAGGAGCTGAATCCATCACTGCCCAACAGCATGTAGATAGGATAAATTATGCTTTTGATTATATGGAAATAGAAGAAGAAACCATTAAAATGAGGATATTTGCACAAAGCCTAGGAGGAGAGGCAAAAAAATGGTTAAAATCATTAACTCATAATACAATACATGATCTCCTTTCCCTCTACCAAAATTTCATAAACAAGTGGGAAATCAAGTAAAACCCACTCCAAATCCTTTCTGAATATAAAAATTTTAAGAGGAATGTAGGGGAAAGTGTACAAGATTATTGTACCAGGTTTCACAGTGTCTATAATTCCCTCCCACCTCATATGAAACCCCCACAAGGCCTAGCATTAGTAAAATTTCCAGAATTCTTTGATCCAGATATTACATTCCAATTGAGGGAGAGAGACCCCACAACTTTAGAAGAGATGCAAAGAGGGGCTGTGAGTGCAGAGGCTAACTTAATTGAAAAGAGAGCTAGGATGAGGTTAGAGAAAAAAGTCACTTACTAAGATGAAACCATGACATCAACCTCCTCATCTGATGCCAAAATAGATAGCTTAGTTAAGACCATGGAGAGGATGATGGAAAGGATAAACTTAACTGAAAGAGTACCTCCTAGGGAGAACCAAGCAAATCCCCAAAATATAAATAGGAATCCAAATTTCAGAAGAGATCCCCCTCAAAACAGAAAAAGAGAAAATGACCAACAAATTAGGCCTCTTTTCCAAGACAACTATGTGGATGAAGAAGAAAGGGAGACCGAAAGGTTGCAAGAAAATCATGTAAATCTGATAGGATCTGACAGTGAGGGTGATGTTTTTTTCGCTGAAGAAGAACACGGATTCTTCTCCTCAAACCAAACTGAAACTAATAATGAGGATTTTGAATATTACCAATTAGGATTTGAAAATTCCATAATGGAATTCCATAGGCAATATGTGTTGAACCCTTGGTTAAACTGAGAGGGGGGGTGAATTAGTTTAATGCAGTCAACGTCTTGTAAACTTTATTTTACACTTATTTACATCTTCATTTCATGATCAACTTAATATACAATGGAATAGAAATCTTAAAAGTGAGCAACAGGTATTAAGCAGATTAAGTATAGAATATCAACACATAATCATCATGCACATAGACAACAGATATAAGTGGAAACCCATAAGGGAGAAAACCACATATTATTATTGTTGTGATGCAAAGGCAAGCTTCAACTCCCTCTTACCACTGATTTTCTCTGAGAGGGGTGGTGAATCAGTTTAAAGCAGTCATGGTCTTGTAAAACTTTCTTTTACACTTATTTACATCTTCATTTCATGATCAACTTAATATACAATGGAACAACAATATTAATAAGTGAATAGCAGGTATTAAGCAGATTAAATACAGAATATCAACATATAATCATCATGCACATAGATAGAATATATAAGTGGAAACCCATAAGGGAGAAAACCACATCTTATTATTGTTGTGATGCAAAGGCAAGCTCCAACTCCCTCTCACCACTGATTTTCTGTAGGCTCCAACCTACAAGAGGCTACTACCTCAATTCTGCAAGCTACAACTTGCAAGGAAGCTCCAACTCCCATCTATTTTCTGCATGCTACAACCTACAGGAGGCTCCTACCTCAGCCAGCTACAACTGGACTTCTATCAAGCTACAAATTGACATGGAAGCACCAACTTCCTCACTGTACAATAAAATCATATGCTGATTTACCTTAATATCATCTCTATTTTTCTTCTTCTTTACTGTTGTCCTTCCAGCCTTCAAATTTGCTTTATAATATCTCTGGATCTTCACAACTCCTCTCTCTACTCCTTCTTCTTACACTGTCTCACTCATTTCTTCATTCTCTCAACCTATTTATGCATATGCTGGTAACATTATTTATAGGGATCACCTCATAACTGTTTGCATTCAACAGGGAATTCGAAATGAACATGTATGACTCTTTGTCTTTCCCCTTCTCATTTTCTTGTCCAACACATTCAGAATAGTATAACAGAATGTATACATTTGCGTATTATAGTGGAGTTTTGTTTTTCTTATGGAGTCTTTACTTTGCATCACATACAATAAGATAATTAAATCATTTACATTTAAAGTTACAACAATTATATTTCAATTCAACCGTTTCAACTCTCGGTTCGTTGTGCATTTGTCTTTTCTGTTGCTGTCAGAGTTGTTTCGGTTTCTGCTATTACATTCAACATAGTTCTGGAAATCCACATACTTCTGGACTTGAAATGCTTTAGGTTTCAACTTTGGTCTTCATTGCATCCACTCTCTTTATCGCACTTTGGCATTTCAAACGTTCTTTGCTATATGGCTCCTTTTCTTTCCGATGCGATTTACAAAGGGAAATCACATACACCCGGACTTGAAATTTCTTAAATAGTGGTTCTGAGCTGCATCGCATCTGGCTCCTTTATCGCACTTTGTCCTGAGCTTGTGATGAGCGATATGCGATCAGGTCCCACTTGACTTCATCGCTACTTCGCATTGAAATTCACATGACTTCTAATGTTGTGTGATATCTCTCCTACTCCTATTGCGATGTGCGATCACATCACATCGCATCCATCGATCGCATCGCATCACCACTATCCATCACATTGCTCTTGCTTCCAATTTATGATCTAATTTCTGCCGATGTGATCATCACCATTGATCTGTCCAGATCTACGGTCCTTGTTGCTACTGGCACTTTCGATTAATACACAAGCGCTCTATAATCATATAACCTTTAATATATAAAACATTTTTAAAGGTTTGTATTTTCGCTAGTCTTTGCACATATACCGATGTCGCATCTCCGATTAAAAAACTGTCGTCAATCTCCTTTAACCTTATCCGTTCATCGTGTCAGTCCACCACTGTTCTTTTGGACTTTAGGAAAGTGGGTCCCGATTCTCAGCACTGTGGAGGCATTTCTTGGTATGGAATCATCATCTGGCTTGTGCTACCGCAGTGAATGCGATCTGCGGTCAACGCTCGATGGGTGGGTCAACTACGGAGGTGCCCCCTTGGTTTAACTATCGGGCTGTTTGTGCCCCCACAGTACCATTGATCCCAGATCAACATTTAACCGCACTCATAAGATGCACTGTTCAACTCTATGACACCAGTCCCACACCTTTGTTAACCTTCGGAACAATATAACTCACTTTAAATCAATGTTTTAAACCCTTTCATAATGAATATCAGAACCTTTAGAGATGTTTAATTTACTTTTAAAAAAAGGTTAGAACTCCCTCGGCAGTGTATTTCCAAACTTCAACCACTTTAATAAAACTCCATTGAGATATCATTTAACCTTCGGAAATATTAAAAACCTTCAAAATCTTTAGACCTTTGGAAATAATTTCGGACTTCAAACCCTTAATAAAACTTCATTGCATACAACGTATGGTCCATACCTTATTTAAATCCCATGCAACTTTCAACGAGAACTCCGTTGGATCTTCCACAGATCTAATCGGAAGGCAATTGTGTTCAATTGACCCCAGAACTTTATCACCCAAAAGCAACACGAAATGGTTGGTATTGCGCTCGTGACGTGTCGCAATATCATTTGATCATTTTTTAAATGAGAAAAACAGCCCACAACTCAAAGGTTGTGTGACAATAGTGTCCGGTTTTCTTGAAAACTGCTTAACTTGCAAACTTTGTTTTAAATCGCGTTCAAATGTGGATTTTCACCATTTCTTCGTTTAACTTCAATTTCTCATGAAAACCTCCTTTTCATTGCATAACTCAATAAACAGAGATTGATTATCGTTGCGCTCTCAACCAAAGAACCAGAGTTCTAATTTTCTTCTGAACCCTTATTACAAAGGTTAATAACTCTCGATACTACACAGAAAACCACAAATCAATGAGTTTTCAAAAGGATAAAACCCTCCTTTCTACTGCGTAACTCAATAATCATTAACACTGCCCAATCTCAGGCAAACAAACCAGAATTCTCTAAATTCCTCCGAATCTTTACACAGAAGTAAATATACTCAAAATTATACACAGAATGTATAATCAAATGGATTTCAGAGACGTGAAACCCCCCAGGAAATTGCCAAGCATACACAGATAAACAAAAATTTGTAATTTTATTAAAACTGAGGGAAAACCTCTCAATCAATTCTTATACAGCCAAATTCCAATCTTCAAACCCATTTTTGTCTAATTTTCTCATAGGCTTACAAAACAAAAACCTTGACTATTCAAAAAAAAAAATTATTTCTTTCTAAAGTCTCCTCTTGTAGCTTCTACCACTTTACTTTCTTTCTCTGCAAGAATTCCATCTGAATCTGATCTGCTCCCTTGTCTTGGTGCTACTCCTTTGTGCTCCTTTGCCATCAATGACAGTATTTCCAACAGTCTCCCCCTTTGGCATTGATGGCAATACTCCAATGCTTCCTCCAGGACTTCCTCTCCTTGCTTTTTAGAGACCCTTTCTTCTTTTGCTTGCTTTTCCTCCCCCTTTGACATCAATGGCAAAGGGTTGCACTTTTCCAGTGTGGGTTCACTCTTTTCATAATGCTCTGATCTTGAGGACCTATTCCATGCACTGCTCCATTTCTCTAGCTCTTTTGTGACAAATTTTATTTACTGCTTTCCCCCTAGAATGGTGCTTTCTTATTTGATATTGACTATCGCTTGTCTTCTGTACTGATCATGTTTCTTGTATGCAACCCCCCCCCCCTCTTTTTTTTTAATTTCTAATTTCTGATCATGTTAGAGAGTAACATATGTAGACAATACCCCTAGTTTGTCTCTTAGATATTCGAATGGTTCTTTAGCAAGAGGTTTTGTGAATATGTTTATTGTTTGTTCCTTAGTTGGTACATATTCCAACTTCACTAATTTTTGTGCTACTTGTTCTCTGAGGAAGTGGTACTTTATTGGGATGTGCTTTGTTTTTTAATGAAGTATAGGATTTTTTGATATATTATTACTCTTGTATTGTCACATTTGATATAAATAGGTTGATCAATGCTTACCTTCATGTCTTGGAGAGCTTGTTTCATCCACATTAGTTGTGTGCAACATGTTGCTGCTGCTATGTATTCTGCTTCTACTGTAGATCGTGAGATAGAAGTTTGCTTCTTGCTTAGCCATGCCACCATAATTTTTCACAAATAAAATGCACCTCCACTTGTGCTTTTCTTTTCATCCACACAACTGGCCCAATCTGCATCTGTATATGTTGTCAATGTGAAGCTTTTTCCTTTTGGATACCATAGGCCATAATGTGAAGTTCCTTGTAGATATCTAAATATTCTCTTGATTGCAAGTAAATGGTTTTGTTTTGGTGTTGCTTGATATCTTGCCACAAGTCTAACTGCCAACATAATGTCTGGTCTAGAAGCTGTTAGGAATAGCAAACTTCCTATCATGGATCTGTAAAGTTTTTGATCTACATTTGTGATCCATCATAAGCACATAGTTTGCATCCAATGATCATGGGAGTTGACATAGGTTTGCAGTCTTCCATTTGAAACCTTTTCAACATTTCTCTTAAGTATTTTTCTTTCGAAATGAATATTCCTGTGTTCTTTTGTTGAATTTGAATTCCTAAATAGAAGGTGAGCTCTCCAATCATTGACATCTCAAACTCTGATTTCATTTCTTCGGCAAATCCTCTTGCTAACTCATCTTTGTTGCTTCCAAACATGATGTCATCTATATACACTACTACAATTAAGAGTTCATTTTCATTAGCCTTTATGTACAAATTTTTGTCTACTCCTCCTTTCTTGAATCCTTGTTTTTGTAAGTATTTGTCCAGCCTTGAATACCATGCACGAGGAGCTTGTTTCATACCATATAAGGCTTTCTTTAATCTGCACACATAGTCATGTTTATCTGTTAATGAGAATCCTTCAAGTTGTTCCATGTAGACTTCTTCCTCTAGATCTCCATTCAGGAAGGCAGACTTCACATCCATTTGATATACCTTGAAATCATGATAGCATGCAAAGGCCAAAAACATTCTGATTGCATCCATTCTGGCTACAAGGGCAAAGGTTTAATCATAATCAAGACCTTCAATTTGTGAATATCCTTTTCATACAAGTCTGCCTTTATTTCTGATTACCTGCCCTTGTTCATTCATCTTATTCTTGAATATCCATTTTGTGGCAATGACATTTTTCCCAGTGGGTCTTGGAATTAATTCCCAAATATTGTTCTTCTTAATTTGGTCCAGTTCTTCATGCATAGCACTTACCTAGTTTTTGTCTTTGTTGGCTTCTTCGAACTTCTTTGGCTCTATTTGTGACAGCATGGCTAAGTATACTTCTTATGTATGTTTAGCAAGTTGTCTACTTGTCTGGACTCCCACACTCTTGTCCCCAATGATTTGATCTTCTGGATGGTTCTTTTGAGTGTGTCTTGAGAGACCTTTTGAGTTTAATTCAATATTTTCTGTTTTTTTGCTCAGTTCATCAGTATAATCATCTTCATGATCATCTGCAGGATTGCTACATCTTGTGTTTCTTGTTATGTTTGGTAGATATTCATCAAATTTTACATCAATGATTTCCACAATTTTGTGCAGTCTTTTTTTGTAGCACCTGTAACCCTTACTCTTGGATGCATATCCTAAAAATATTCCTTCATCAGCTCTTGCATCAAAATTCCCTAGTTTTTCATCATTATTTTTTATGAAATACTTGCTTCCAAAGACTCTAAAGTGCTTGATTGATGCTGGTCTACCATGCCATAATTCGTAAGGATTCTTATCACAATTTGGTCTTAGATGAGCTTTGTTGAGAATTTCAACAGCTATGTGTACTACTTCTGCCCAATAGGTTTGGGGAATGTTACTTTCTTGCATCATAGCTCTGGAAATCTGTTGTACTGACCTTTTTTTCCTCTCTTCCACTCCATTCTGTTGAGGTGTACTTACAATTGTAAACTTTTGTTTTATCCCATGCTCATTGCATAGGTCTGCAAAATCATAGTCTGTGAATTCACCTCCTTTGTCTGATCTAATGCACTTTAGCTTGCATCCTATTTGATTTTATGCCAATGCCTTGAATATATTGAATTTATCAAGTGCTTTAGATTTATATTTGAGAAATTCCACCCACGGCATTATGGAAAAATCATCTATTATCAGCATGAAATAAAATTCTCCACTTGATGCTTTAGTTCTTGAAGGTCCACACAGGTCCATATGTACAAGCTGAAGTGGCCTACTTTTTGATAGTTCATCTTTGGTCTTGAAAGATGTGCACGTTTGTTTGCCCAATTGGCAAGATTTACATATGGTATTTGAAGGCTTCTTTATTGCTAGCATATCTTTGATTGCATTCTTCTTGCTCAGACTGATGATGTGGTCAAAGTTTAGATGTCCCAGTCTTCTATGCCATAACCATGATTCATCAAGTTTTCTTATGTGACATGCTTCATTCTCTTCTTCCACTATATAGACATTACTTTTTGTTCTAACACCTTTGATCAAGGTCTTTCCTGTGGTGCTTGATCTTACCTCACAATCTTGGGCTCTAAAAAGGACCTCACGGCCTATATCACACATTTGATTAAGACTTAGCAGATTGGCTTTCAACCCATCCACAAATAGTACATCTTGAGCCTTTCCTTTTCCATTATTCAGACTAACTGAGCCTTTTCCTTTGATTTTCCCTGCTTTATCATTGTCGAATGTTACATTTCCAGATTTCTTTTCATCAAATATTACAAACTTGCTTCTATCTCCAGTCATATGCTTTGAGCATCCACTGTCCAAATACCATTGGCTTTTCTAATCTTGGGCTATTAGAGCCAGGTCACACTTATTCAACTTCCTTTTCCCCTGCAGGAAGCTATTGGCTTGGCACCTTTTCTGAGAAGATGGACCACATTCTTTGAGAGGAAATTTGGAAGACATGTGTCTGATTTTATGGCATACAAAGCATTTGATTATATTTTTAAATGGATTATGTGTTCGAGTGAACTCTCCATTGTTCATAAATCTCCTTGGAGTTTTGAACATTAGTCTTTGTCCATATGTTCTTCACTCCATGGCTTTACGGCCAAACCCCTTACAACAAACACAATACCCATGGAAACGATTAGTGTACCTGGTGAAGTGTTGTCCTCTCCATTTGTTTGCTTGACGTAGTCTTTTCAATTTCTGCAATTTTTGCTAGTTCAAATTGATTATATTTGTCTGATTGTATGCAGTAATATCTCCTAGCTTGTGGCAGACAAAACAAGTGATATTTCTCATAGGAGGAAAAAATCACTTTTGACAACTTCTGAACTTGTTCAATTGATCTTCAGGAACAATTGAGCTTTTTGCAACTGCTTTCTTCTTCCTCTCATTCTTTGTCTCTTGATGGTGCTGCTTGTTTCTATTTGTTTCATTACACATCAAGTTCTTGCTGGATTCTTCTTCTGTGGTTCCTTTTTGAGTTGTTTCATTATCCTTTACAGCTTTTACAAAAATTATATACTTGTTATCTTCTACTTTGGAATTACTGGTTTCTCCTTCATATCTTATCCCAACGTTTATGAGAGGATACTTTTGAGAATTTAGAATCATGTCCAACTGTTCAATGCTTGTCATTCGAGGAGTGTTCATTGAAAATTCCCTTTAGGTGTTTTCTAGTTTCTTTCTCCGCCATACCGCTTCTTCTTCCAATTTCTCTTTCTCCCGATGTTTATCTTTAATTTGCTTTAGCAAAATGTCTTCCACCTTCTTAGCCTCTTCAAGTTCTACTTTCAATTGAATGAGGTCTTCTGAATTTGGTACCTCTTTTACACATTTGAGGAGAATGTCTTTCTATTTTCTGCACTTGAGTTTAATTCTGTCTATTTCATCCAAGGCACTTCTTAGCTCCCCCTCAAGATCTACCTCACCTTCTTCCTCATCTTATAGAAGGAATCATTCAGACTCTTCCTTGGCCATCAACAAAAATTCAGAGGTTCCTTCTTCATTTGAGTATTCATCTGAGTTTTCAAATGCAATCCTATCTTGCTGAGCATAAAATGATCTTCTATTGAATATCTTCCCTTTCTGCCAGTTACTTGTTTTGGTTTTCTCTATCTCTTGATTCTGATTCTTTGTTTTCTTAAGAGGACACTTAGATGCATAGTGCCAAACTCTTCCAAAGTTAAAGAATTTAAATGGAAGTTTACCTTTGTACTTGCCTGAGCCTCTATCCAATCTTCTGACAAATTTTGCCTCTTCTTCATCAGAGCAGGAGCATGTATATTATTTGTCTTCTTTTCTCTTCTCTATCTTAAAGGCTGCCTCCCTCACATTTGACTTCCTCTATGGAAGTCTCATCTCATAGGCTGTTAAGTTTCCAAGTAATTGGTTCATGGTCAATGTTTCCCAATCAGCTATTTCTTCTATCGAAGAAACCTTGGGGTTAAACCTGGCTGGTAAAGATCTCAATATCTGTTGTACAATTACACATTCTCTAATGGTTTCTCCTATAGCTTTCATTTTATTTACAATTTCTGCAACCCTTAAGAATAAGTTGGCAACATCTTCTTCTTCATTCATTTCTATATTTTCAAATTGAGCTCTATAGACTTGCAGCTTGGCAACCTTCACATTTTTATCTCCCTCATGGATATTTTCTAATGTATCCCATATTTCTTTGGTAGTCTTGTTGTGCATTACTTTGATAAATTATGCCTCACAAAAACCACTCAAGAGAGCATTCATGGCTTTTGCATTAGCTACAAAATCTAGTTTGGCATCTTTCTCTGAGTCAGACTCCGTTGGGGCATATCCCAATTCCACAATAGCCCAGACTTCTATTCCTAGAGACATTATGTACGTCCTCATTCTTATTTTCCAGAAGGAATAATTTGTACTAGTGAACAAAGGGGCTTTATTTATTGAGCAACCTTCTAGACTAGCCATCTTCGGGACCTAGGATCTCCTTCCAACTGTTAAAATGATACAGAAAGAACCGACTCTAATACCAATTGTTGAAACCTTGGTTAAACTGAGAGGGGGGGTGAATCAGTTTAATGTAGTCAAGGTCTTGTAAACTTTCTTTTACACTTATTTACATCTTCATTTCATGATCAACTTAATATACAATGGAACAACAATATTAAAAGTGAGCAACAGGTATTAAGCAGATTAAGTACAGAATATCAACACATAATCATCATGCACATAGAAAAAACCCATAAGGGAGAAAACCACATATTATTATTATTGTGATGCAAAGGCAAGCTCCAACTCCATCTCACCACTGATTTTCTGGAGGCTCCAACCTACAGGAGGCTACTACCTCAATTCTGCAAGCTACAACTTGCAAGGAAGCTCCAACTCCCATCTATTTTCTGCATGCTACAACCTACAGGAGGCTCCTACCTCAGCCAGCTACAACTGGACTTCTATCAAGCTACAATTTGACATGGAAGCACCAACTTCCTCACTGTACAATAAAATCATATGCTGATTTACCTAGATATCAGCTCTATTTTTCTCCTTCTTTACTGCTGTCCTTCCATCCTTCAAATTTTCTTTATATCATCTCTGGATCTTCACAACTCCTCTCTTTGCTCCTTCTTCTTCTTACACTGTCTCACTCATTTATTCATTCTCTCAACCTCTTTATGCATATGCTGGTAACATTATTTATAGGGATCACCTCATAACTGTTTTCATTCCATAGGGAATTTGAAATGAACAAGTATGACTCTTTATCTTCCCCCTTCTCATTTTCTTGTCCAGCACATTCAGAATAGTATAACAGAATGTATACATTTGCGTATTATAATGGAGTTTTTTTTTGCTTATGGAGACTTGCCTTTGCATCACATACAATAAGATAATTAAATCATTTACATTTATAGTGACAACAATTATATTTCAATTCAACCCTTTCAACTCTCGATTCATTGTGCATTTATATTTTCTGTTGCTGTTAGAGTCGTTTCGGTTTCTGCTATTAAATTCAACACAGTTATGGAAATCCACATACTTCCGGACTTGAAATGCTTTAGGTTTTAGCTTTGGTCTTCATCGCGTCCTCTCTCTTTATCGCACTTCGGCGTTTCAAACATTCCTTGATATATGGCTCCTTTTCTTTCCGATGCGATTTACAAAGGGAAATCACATACACCCGGACTTGAAATTTCTTAAATAATGGTTCTGAGTTGCATCACATCTGGCTCCTTTATCGCAGTTTTTCCTGAGCTTGCGATGAGCGATATGCGATTGAGTCCCACTTGACTTCATCGCTACTTTGCATCGCAACTCACATGACTTCTAATGTTGTGAGATATCTCTCCTGTTTCGCTTGCGATGTGCGATCACATCGCATTACATCCATCGCTCGCCACTATCCATCGCATTACTCTTGCTTCCGATTTATGATCCGATTTCCGCCAATGCAATCATCATCGTTGATATGTCCAGATCTACAGTCCTTGTTGCTACTGGCACTTCCGATTAATACTCAAGAACTCTATGATCATATAACCTTTAATATATAAAACATTTTTAAAGGTTTGTCTTTTCGCCAGTCTTTGCACGTATACCGATGCCACATCTTCGATTAAATGACTATTTTCGATCTCCTTTAACCTTATCCGTTCATCGCGCCGATCCACCACTGTTATTTTTGACTTTAGGAAAGAAGGTCCCAGTTCTCAGCATTGCGGAGGCACTTCTTGGTATGGAATCATTATCTGGCTTGTGCTACCGCAGTGAATGAAAACCGTCGATCTGCGGTCGACGATCAATGGGCGGGTCAAATGTGGAGGCACCCCCTTGGTTTAAATATCGAGCTGTTTGTGCCCCCGTGGTATTGTTGATACTAGATCAACATTTAACTGCACTCATAAGATGCACTGTTCAACTTTGTGACACTGGTCCCACACCTTTGTTAACCTTCGAAACTATAAAAATCACTTTAACTCAATGTTTTAAACCCTTTCGAAATGAATATCAGAACCTTCAAAGATGTTTAATTTAATTTTAAACAAAGGTTAGAAATCCCTCGGCAGTGTATTTCTGAACTTCAACCACTTTAATAAAACTCCATTGAGATATCATTAAACCTTCGGAAATATTAAAAACCTTTGGAATCTTTAGACCTTCATAAATAATTCTGGACTTCAAACCCTTAATAAAACTTCATTGCATACAATGTTTGGGCCATACCTTATTTAACTCCCACACAAATTTAAATGTGAACTCCGTCGCATCTTCCACAGATCTAATCGGACAGCAATCGCGTTCAATCAAACCCAGAACTTTATCACCCAAAAGAAACTTGAAATGGGTGGTATTGCGCTCGTGACGTGTCACAATATCATTTGATCACGTTTGAAATGAGAAAAACCGCCCACAACTCAAAGGCTGTGCGACAACAACGTCCGGTTTTCTTGAAAACCACTCAACTTGCAAACTTTGTTTTAAATCGCGTTCAAATGTAGATTTTCACCATTTCTTCGTTTAACTTCAATTTTTCATGAAAACCTCCTTTTCATTGCATAACTTAATAAAAATAGACTGATTATCGCTGCACTCTCAACCAAATAACCAGAGTTCTAATTTTTTTCCAAACCCTTATTACAAAGGTTAATAACTCTCGATGCTACATAGAAAACCATAAATTAATGAGTTTTCAAAGGGATAAAACCCTCCTTTCTGCTGCGTAACTCAATAATCATTAACACCACTCGATCTTAGGCAAACGAACCAAAATTCTCTAAATTCCTCCGAATCTTTACACAAAAGTAAATATACTCAAAATTATACACAAAATGTATAATCAAATGGATTTCGGAGTGGTGAAACCCTCTGGGAAATTTCCAAGCATACATATATAAACAAAAATCTGCAATTTTATTAAAACAAAAGGAAAACCTCTCAATCAATTATTCTATGGCCAAATTCCAATCTTCAAACCCATTTTTGTCTAATTTTCTCATAGGCTTACAAAACAAAAACCCCGACTGTTCAAAAAAAACTTCTTCCTGTCTAAACTCTCCTCTTGTAGCTTCTGCCACTTTACTTTCTTACTCTACAAAAATTTCATCTGAATCTAATCTGCTCCCTTGTCTTGGTGCTACTCCTTTGTGCTCCTTTGCCATCAATGACAATATTTCCAACAATATGACCTTAGGAGAAAAAATAACCAAGAGAATTCCAAAAATAAAAACACAAAATTGCTATTAGGAAAACCTCATAAAATCTTCCTAAAAAGACAAAAAACAGTACTAACACTATGGCTAGAAAAACTGATCTGAACAAAGACAAAATCAGCCAAAAAAGTGTTGACTCAAGCTACCCTAGTACTTCCACTAGTGGCCCTAAAAAATATGTTCAAAATAATAGTCCTAATAAAACTTAGCAAATCAAAATTGCTGAAAAGACTATGTGCGACAAAACAAATGTAAATATGTCAAAAACACTGGCACCTTCAACCCTGAGGGATAAATTTCCAAGATTAAAATTAGCATACCCCTTGTTGAACTAGTAACCCAAGATGTATATAAAAATCAGATATTAAAAGCTTTGAATATAGGACATGACAATGACACTTTAAAATTAAATCATGACAAACCATAGCTGTATTTTGGTCTTGAAGTTGAAGGAAAATACCAAGAAGGAGTTGTCCCTCCATTCTATGTTAGCCTAAACAGACATGATAAAATATTGCACAATTCCATGCTAGACTCTAGTGCATCTCACAACCTCATGCCAAAGGTGGCGATGGAAAGATTAGGCCTAGAAATTACTAAACCTTACAAAGAACTGTATTCTTTTGATTCAAGCAGAGTCAAATGTTTAGGTCTAGTCAAGGATTTATGTGTCAATCTGGCACAAATCCCTGCTAAAGGTATAGTTATGGACATAGTAGTTGCTGACATTCCCCCAAAGTATGGCATGATTTTATCTATATCATTGGGAGCCAAACTTCAAGGGAGCCTTCAAATGGATATGTCTTATGCTACCATCCAGGTCTTTAACCAAACAATGAGATTATATTGAGAATCTCATATGAAATATATGGTAAGCAGCCTATATAGGCCAAACAACACTAATGTTTATTCCATTCATTCAGATCTTGATTCATTTATCTTGTATAATAAAGATGAAATCGACAAAAAAGAAAATGAAAATGATAAAGAGTTAAGTCCACCAGAACAGTCAAGTATGTCCACCAAAGAAGAATATAAAAACTCAAACTTTAGTAGCCTTGAATAGAAACATGACAGTGAATATGAGACAGAAACACTTTGAAACATGAGCTTTGATGGTTCTTGTGGAAAAGCTGGTTCTAGATCTGGTGTATGGATACATAATACAAACAGAGGACATTCCTAAAACCTTGATTTCCAATGCACTAATAACATTGTAGAATATGAAGCCCTCCTCCTTGGATTGCATTTGCTTAAAAACATAGGGGACAAGAAAATACCAATCCAAGGAGATTAAGAGCTAATCATTAGGTAAATAAAAGGGGAGTATTCAACTAAAAATCCAAGATTAAGAGAATATAGGAATGTTTCCCTAGATCTCCTAAAAACCTTTGAGAAATATGAGCTCACTTTCATCCCTAGATATCAGAACAAACTTGTAAATGAGCTTGTCTTTGCTGTCAGCAATTGAAAAATACCCCATGAAAATGAAAAATTCATTGTCAAAGTAAAAAATTGGCCTACAGTACCTGACAATGAAAACTATTCACAAGTGTTTGAAGGTGATAAACACATTGAGGATTTTCTGCAATCTAAAAATTATTTTGTTGTGCCAACACCTAGCTCAAGACATGAAAAGGTTTTTTTGCTGAAAAACAAGCCCAAAAAACACAATTGTCCTCCATTGCTAATATAAACCAGATTGAACATTTTTATAAGGCAGAATTACTTGACAAACTAGACCAAAAGGACCTTGAGGTTTTACAATGTAAATATGATACTATACCAAGGGGCCTTACACCATTAGAGGATCTTTTTCACTTCAATGATGTCGCTAAAAAACCAAATATAGAGCCCACAGAAACTAATGTGGAAGAATATAACATAGGCAGCATGAACGAACCCAAAATGATCAAGCTATATAAAACTCTTCCTACTAAAATAAAACAGTAATATATTGAACTTTTCAAAGAGTTTAGTGATGTGTTTGCATGGGGGTACAATGACCTAAAATCATATGATACCAGCATTATTCAAGATAAAATTCCTCTTAAGGAAAATCAAATGCCTTTCAAACAAAAACTAAGAATAATAAACCCTGATTAATTACCTTTGGTTGAGAAAGAGATTAAAAATATGTATGATGCTGAGATCATAATTCCCCTTAGATATTCAGAATGGGTTTCCAACGTTGTTTCAATAAGAAAGAAGACCGGGGAAATTAGGCTTTGCACTGACATTAGACATTTGAACAAGGCCTCCCTGAAAGATAATTATCCCTTGCCTAATATGGATCACATACTTCAAAAGGTGGTTGGATCTAAAAGAATATCATTTTTGGATGGTTTTTCAGGCTACAACCAAGTGCTAGTACTCCGAAGTGATCAACACAAAACTGCCTTCACCACAACTTGGGGTACGTTCATGTATGTTAAAATTCCATTTGGTTTGATGAATGCAGGGGCCACATTCCAAAGGGCCATGGACATAGATTTTTCAAAAGACATAGGCTACTTTATAATCCTTTACCTTGATGACATCACTGTTTGCTCCAAAACTGATAAAGAGCACTTATTTCATTTGAGAAAAGTATTTGAAAAATGTAGGAAATATTGACTATCTTTGAATCCCAAGAAAACACTCTTTGGTCTACAAGAAGGAAAAATCCTAGGCCACATAATCTCTGAAGAAGGAATCAAAGTAGATCCCAAAAGGATTGAAGACATATTGCAAATCATCCATCCTAGAAACATCTAGGAGTTACAATCTTTCATTGGGAAGATCAACTTTTTGAGGAGATTCATCCCCAACCTTGCTGAAATTTTGAGAAATATCACAAACATGCTCAAAAAGGAGACAAGAGTGAAATGGACTTTAAGGCCAAATAGTCATTTGAATTGGTAAAACAAGCTCTTACTCAAACACCAGTTCTTATCAGTCCTGATTTTACCAAGGATTTCTACATCTTATCATTTGCATCTGAACATACCATTGCTGCAGTGTTGTTGCAAAAGAATACCATGGGGCAAGAACATCCCATAGCATTTTTCGGTAAAACATTAAGGAATGCTCCACTCAAGTATAACATCATGGAGAAATAAGCCTTAGCCTTGATAAAAGCATTGAAATATTTCAGAGTCTACATTTTACACTCTCATATCATTTCTTTTGTCCCACATACAGTTGTCAAGGATATTTTAAATCAAGACCCTGATGGTAAAAGGGGAAAATGGATTGCTATTATCTTAGAGTATGATTTAGAAATCAGACCCACTAAGCTGGTTAAAGGACAAGGACTTGCAAAACTTATGGTTGAATCCAATTTCCAAGCATTAGATATGAATATGGTTGATGTTTTAGAAGAAAAAGAAGAATGCACAACTCCTCATGTTGAAAAAGAATTTATGAATTCATCGTGGTATGCTATTATCCTATATGTGTTTTTCTATCTTAATGCTCTTCCTACCTTATCAAAGACAAAAGCTAGATTCCTGAAACAAAAAGATTTAAAATTCTACATTTTAGATGGGGTGCTATATTGGAAAAATTATGCAGGCCTTTTGCTCAAATGTTTTCTTGAGGATGATGAAGGTAAAATCATGCATGATCTGCATGAGGGAGAATGTGGAGGCCACATTTATTGGAAAAACATAGCTAAAAAAATCTTTAGAGCTAGATATTATTGGCCCACACTTTTTCCTGATACCCACAAATTGGTCATGACTTGCCATAAGTGCCAAATTTTTGATGGCAAGAGAAAACTCCTACCTTTGCCTTTACATCCCATTACTGTTAAAGCTCCCTTTCAACAATGCGGTTTAGACTTCATTGGAGAGATTCAACCCACCTCATATGCCCAACATAAGTGGTTCTTCACTTATGCTGATTACTTTACCAAGTGGATAGAAGCTATCCCCTCTATAAATTCCAATGACACAGTCATTATCAAATTTCTTGAGACTAACATCCTGTCTAGATTTGGTTTCCCTAGAAAGATCATCACAGATAATGTTGTTTCCTTTACATACAAAATAATGGTTGACTTTTGTTATAAATATCACATCACATTAGGGCATTCCACAGCTTATTACCCTCAAGGTAATGGGCTATTTGAGTCTTCTAACAAAAGCTTGGTCGATATTATCAAGAAGCTTATGGAATAGAATAAAAAAACATGGCATGAAAAACTAGTACATGCACTATGGGCTGATAGAATAACCACCAATAAATCAATCACTATGTATCCCTATCAAATAGTGTATGGCATGGATGCAGTCTTACCAACATCCTTGGGAGTTCCATTCATGAAACTCCTCCAAGAAGTACAATCAGAAGAAAATAACCTACAGAGGAGGCTGAACCAAACCATTCATCTACAACAGACAAGAGAGGAGGTTTACAAAAGGACACAAGTAGTACAAGAAAATATCAAGAATATCTTTGATAGAAGGACCAAAGAAAATAATTTCAAAATTGGAGACACATTTTTGAAATGGGATTCTAGGAGGGAAGGAAAAGGTAAACATGGTAAATTTGAGAATTTGTCGAAAGGGCCTTATATCATTCATTCAATTAGAGGTCATAATGATTTCCTTTTGCAAGGGCTGAATGGAGAAGAGTTATTTGGAGGTCCTGTCAATGGCAAGATGCTCAAACACTATTTTTGTCTAGAGTACTAGCTTCAATTTTTTCATTGATTATATATAACATTGCATGATAAGAGATCATCAAAAGAAAAAAAAATCTGAAAAACAGAAAAGGAAAAGAGGGTATATTTGAAAAGAGGTACAACCCCATACCCAAAAAATGGTATTGCTGAAAGTGTGCAAGCCCAAATGCCACTACTTGTTCAAAAAACAAGATCTTGTTCATTCATCTAGCCTAATCATGGCTGAACATGTTTTAAATTTATGTTGATAAGTTAGTGTAAAAATGATTGTCAAAATTATTTAAGCTTGACTTACCAGAAAATATAGATTAGGAGTGAAATATACTGGTTCCACATGCTTAAAACAGAACCAAAGAGAAAAATGAGGATGCATAACAAATGATATATCACAGCCCTTATCTTTCTAGTTACTTTTTATGCAAAAAATTGTTTGTGTGCAGCTTGTTCCAATGCCACAAACCATGGTAAGTTAGATTGCCTAATCCTGATTTGAACCATGCTTTCAATTTTATGTCAATAGTTTATAGATTCAAGACTGCCAAAAAAATTAATCTTTGCAGTCAAAAAGTCTAGGTAGAGAATAAAAGAGTTCACTAGCTTAATCCGAACCCTTGGAAGAAATAAGGATAGAAGTAGATAGTTTATTTTTGTTTTCAAAATTAAAAATGCCAAGAGTTTGCCAATTCAAGTGCACTCAAGGAAGAAAAAAAATGTTAAGCCAAGCAGGTTGGGTAGGTAGAAATGAACTTTAAGAAATCATGTGTTGTAGATTATTGAGATCAACACTTCAAAGAAATATCAAAAAATAAAAAGAAGGGAAAATATGCCCAATAGAAGAGGCACTGGTCTTCATAAACTCAGAGATTTGATATCTGAAATTTCTGGACACCTCCAAAAAGGGAGCTTCCCTCCCAAGTGGAGCCACTATTAGTCATAATTAATTTTTGCTAATTCTGAAGATGACTAAGTAATGGTCCTAGATTCCTAAAAACAATATTTTTGGAATATTGTGAGTTTTAGAAATCTCACTTCCTTCATTATTCTAAGTCAAACTGTTTCACTGAATTTCTCCCTCTCTGCCTTCTAAAAATATTCACCTCACTGCTCCAAAAAGACTTCATTTTCTGGGCCTACTGATCTCATTTTCACTACCCTACCCACACTCTCATTCACTCCCTTTTTCCCTCTAAAAAACCCATTTTCCCTTTCCTAAACCCTTATGAAGCACACCCTATTCCTCATTTCCCTTTAGATTGTATTACAAAATTTAAAAGTCCACTTTTACATTGTTTAAAACCCAAACTTAAGCCTATCGGGTCTTCTTCTTTTATGCAAAAACTCTGTTATTTACATAAAAAAACCCACCCTTATATAAAACAGGCCTAATCCCCCTTTCCTTCTAGCCCCAACCCCTTTGCACTCATATAACCGCGACCTCCGCCTATCTATAAGCCCCTTCCCTATGTAAATAGCGCCTCCTTTTCTTTGATATATAAAACACCCATAAACCTTGTAAAAGTGCATTCGATTTGTTTTATTCGAAAGACCCGGGCCCGCCTTCCACTATACTCCATACCCCAATAAAGTCACGCCACCTGTCCACCTGGACTTTTCCTTATTCCATAGCCCCCGACCTTATTAAACTAACAAATTTTGCATTTTTTTAGACCCCCCGATAAACGAAAAATACCCTCCCACGTCGTCCTTCCCCCAGGCCCCATTCCAAACTGTTCCACACCGTTGATCTCCTCTCGAAGATCTGACGACCCACATCGTATATCACACAAAAAGTAGCGCTGGGACTAACAGTTTCCGACCCACGCGAAATGAATGGTTTTCCACTGCCACACGTTGCATGCGCATACTAGGATATATTGTGCGCCTTCCCCTAAAAACCATTTACCACCCTTTCTCCACACAATAAACCGCTTCCAGTTTTCCGAGACCACTTTCCCTCCATGCCAAAATTAAAACCCTCCCACCTTCGTTTGAATTTATATTGGTTCCACCTTCAGAACCTTGCCCCCCCTGAGCCATTTCTTCCTCTACAGAACCTTCTGAGAGCCAAAAACCATAGAAAATGCAGTCATGCGCCCTCCCCGCAGGTTTTCAATTAGTAAATTGTGTTTTGTGCAAGTTTTAAATGGAGGAAATATATGAAATATACTCCACAGGGCCAAATTCGATTAAAGAGAAGACCTGGATGACGATCCAGGAACTTAAAACAAATCAATGATGGCTAGAAGGCTTGTACCAATGTTTTCCATCGATGAAACATGATCATTGATGGATAAAAACCCTCCTGCCATGAAGAAGAGCCTCCCCTGCATACGGAAGACAAACACAGTCAAAGGAAACAGTGAAGAAGAGTTTGAAGATTAAATGGCTATTCCTTAATCAAAAGACAAAACAGAAGATTAGTCAGCTAATAGAAAAATTTAAAGGATACAGGTAGAAAGTTAACAGAGATTAAAGGATAAAGGAAAATATCAGAAGGATGAAACAAAATATTAAATGAATAGACAGAGATCAAAAATATTAAAGGAAAAAACATAATAAAAACAGAAAGTGAGAGTATAAAGACCGAGTTTAAAGGCCTAATAAAAATTTTAAATATAAAACAAAAATAGATTAAGCCCAGAAATGCATTTGAATGACTAAGACTATGGCAGTTACTTCTTTCAAAGATATTTCTACCACCTAGTGCTTTGTTTCCTTCAATAAATCATTAGACAATTATTGAACCCAGTCAGAGATATTTTCTATCTGCCAGACAGTTATTGTAAATTTATGAATAAGCGTTAAAGTCAAATATTTCACCTATAAACCTTTAGAAGTTAAGATAGGAGTTATTATTTAGAGAAGTATCTTCAGATATTCCTGCCTTGAGCCTTGCATGGTCTTCAATGTAGAGAATGCATTTACTCTGTAATAAATGAAACCCAAACCCTAAGACTTAGCTTCACCTCCTCATTTGCAGATAAATACTTCATTTGAGCTCATTATCTTGTTGGCATTTGATGACGCTTTGAAATAATACATAGTCTTTTGGAAGTTGAAAAGAAATTGTTGTCTTGGAGCTTGTGAATTCCTTGATCTATTTGTTGATGGAGGAAGGTCTGCTTGCAGGATCCCTGAGCTTGGTTTATGGTGAAGTTCTTATTTTATGTTAATTGTTTTTCCTGTTTCATTATGTTTCCATATTTTTATACTGCAGTAGAACAAAGGATTTATACTAAGAAATGTTTTTGAAGGCACCTTAGTTCTGTTTGTTCTTCACTGTCTTCATGTTTTCCTCTGCTAGGACATTTTAGAGAATTATTAATTTCTCTCTAGACCCCCTAAGCTTGTTTATTTAATGAATGGTTTAATACAGTAGGTATCAAGCATGATTTATGGCTAGCCCTGCTTATTTGATGTCACTAAAACATGGTTTTTGAGGTCTCTCTCTAAAGTACCATTAGTTAGGTCTGCCAAAGAGGTTTTGTTTCAATCATACCCTTTGTACTTGCTTAAATAATTATTTTAGAGATCTTCATAGCTATGATCAAAGATGCTTAGGAGTTCCTCTTCTTTGATTACAGTTATATGTGTGTCTTGAATGTTTTCTATCCTTGAAGGTGAAATCACTAGAAGTTAAATGAGTTTCTCGCCTTCTATATTTCATTGGAATGTTTGTCTTGAACAATTATTTTCTTAAGTTGAATCAAAGAATTTATGGTTTTCCCTGTCTATTGATTGCCTCTTTATTCTTATGATATTTGAGTCCCTTATTGTTAAAAGTACATGATAAATGATTCTTAATTTCCCTTAATCCTACTTTTATTCTCACAATTGATCTCCATCTCATTGCCCTTAAAGACCTTGAAGATCCATTGACCAAGTTAGATTTTCCTTGTGATGCTCCCTGATCTATTGATGAACCTTTCATGACTTTTATAGACTCCATTTCCCAATGAATTGAATATTTCCTCATTCCATTTATTCTGCTAGATCATCTTACCCAACCAAAACAAATAACCAACCTTGCACTTAACAACTAGCCTAAAATCAATAATCTAAAGCAAACAAGTTCACATCCTTTGCATACAATAGAGAGAGCCCTCTCTGAGCCCAAGAAGGCTAGGTCCTAGGACTCCAAAGACTGGTTTCATGTTACCCTGTGCATTTGGTCTACTAATCTACTAAATCACGGGACCCTAACACACACAAATCGTGGGGTTGAAGTGTAGAATTTTGGAGGATGGGATGAACATTGTCTTGAGCAGAGAAATGCAAAACTATGTGTTCAACATTGAGCATAATATTGAGACAAAATATGCACTATCATGGAGATCAGAAGCGTTGTCATTGAACAACATTGATGAGTTGGGGGGCCAATCTTTATTGGAGCATTCCAATGACCATTGTACATGTGTAGTAGGGGATAGAGAAATGGTTGATGAGAGACATCTTATCTTCCATTGTTATGAGGGATCCATATTGATGAGCACTTCATTGCTCAATGAGAATATTTTTCCTTCAGTATATTTGGATCCTTATGGGATCAACTTGGTCATTGAGGAGTGATCTTCATTTGGAGATCTCCAGAAGATTGCATTTCAACATCCCATAAAATTCAAAGATAGAAATCTGATTTGGGAAGATGGTATTCTCCATTGCAGGGATGCCAATTTTGATCATGATGATAGACACTCACCATTGGATGGATGGGCGATGTTGATTAGAAAGAGGCTAGAAAGCCACTTGCAGATCTATGACACAGGGCAAAAGGAGGCAAGGCTGCGTTGGCTACTCTTGAAATAGTTTGGTCATCATGTACCAAATTCTATTTCAAAGAATATGTTGGTGATTGGGATTTAGCATGGAACTTGCATCATATGGTAGTAGGGAGTTTGGGTGCATTATGTTGATATGGAATTCTTCATGTCAATCATCATGTTTTCACCTCATGATTTGTATGATGGAGGTTTGAGGAGGCAGCAAGAGCTATTGTTGCTTTGGCTACTCTTGGGAGAGTATGGGCTGAATTTCTCCCATACTTTGCAAGATGTTTTAGGAGAAAGGGATGGCACAATCAAAGTAAAAAGAGGCTACTCTTTAGCATTGAAGGATCAGGGGATACTTCCACATAGGAAGGAGTCTCCAACACATAGCAGCATGATGGTGGATGAATTTGGCATATGGCATGTCAAAGAATGGAGTCATGGAGTGACAACAGCCTTATCACCAAGGCCAATAACACTGTCACTTGGGAGTATGTATCTATTGATGGAGTGTTCCAAAGGGAGTATGCATCCCTTCACTTTGCAGACCTTTATGAGGAAATTATCATGGGAGGGATCATCCATGGGCCTCACTTTCAACCTACTCACGATGCATGGTAAGAAATGTATTTATGTACTTATTGATCATTTCACAAATTATTTGCATTCTCTCACCATCTATGTACAGTGCATTTCTCCACAAGAGGGCAAGATTATATTTAGGTTTCATGGTCATTCTAGGACCACATTTATGATGGAGATAGCCCTTATTTGCATGACTTTGGGAAAATTTGGTTTTATTCTTGTTATTATCAGTTGATATATAATTCCATTTGCTACTTTCTAGTATATGAGCAAACATACACAACTAGAAATTTGTTGAAAGACAATTTGCCACATGATGTTCTAAAACAACAGTTAGCAAAACTGCATTGTATCCACTGGAAAAACCATTGGTACCATACAACATTACACATAACAATCAGTATCTTTCTGATTTGGATTCCCTATGGTGATGATGTGTTATTCACTTTGTATGGGAAGGCTTTAGCAAGCAAGGTTCATGGGACTAGAGAAGGGATCTTTGGAGATCGAGTTGTCCTTTTGTCCCTTGAGGGCAACACTATTGCATCCCAATATCAACAACAACTCTACACTTTTCATAAGTGGAGGGAGAGACAACATGGGGTAGGCCATTTGGTCTATCATGTTCAGTTATGCAACCCACCTACATTACAGGATCCAAAGGTGGAATAAATTTTTCATGAGCTACCATTTTGGAGGGTGACTCACTTTGTGTGGATGATAGCTTGGGGTTTGGAGCTTCACATGGGGAGGAAGGTTCCCAATAATTTTCTAATTCCATGTCTCAAGACGGCCTCTAGACCACATATAGTTTCCTCCATAGATATCACACTTGTTCATGATGAGAGCCATTTGGATTTTTCACCAAAGGCATACTTATACACTTGGGAAGAGCAACTTGGGGACATATTTATGAGAGAGCATCTTGTTCATTGGAGGAAATTATCATATGAGGATGCTACATGAGGAGGAGAGGAGGCTCTTAAATTATATCGTTACAGTTTCTTGGGGACAAGCAACATTTGGGAGGGGAGGATTGGAATATTCCTAAATTAGCATACAACTAATTGGAATATTAAAATTTTGATTTGCTTTTTATTTGGAGGAATAAGAGGGTATGGAGACCCATAAATCTCCTTAGTAGGAATAAAGACACTCCTAGTGTGAATGGAGGTCATCTAAAAAGATAGATTGAAGACCCTTAGGATTGAAAAGGGGCTGGAGCATGAAGACTGGGTCAACTTTGACCAAATCAACAACGTTGTTATGGACTAGTGGCATTCAATGAAAGGCAACACAATTTTAGATGGAGACTCTTTGCATGGAAGTAGTGCCATTATTGGATGGGGCTTAGGGTCTGGAAGCTCACAAATTATATAAGGAAGAGGATGGCAACCATATTTCATTATGTTGATGTTTATATTTCTGAATATATGGTCTATTTAGACATATAGCTTTCTTTGGTTGTTTAGCTAAGATTGCAAGTGTTGTTTAGCACTGGGTGTTCCTAATCGGGAATCCCACCTCTTTCCTTGAGAGGCCTATTGGAAGAGTTTTGTACTACATTCCACTATCAGGAATTTGGCCAAGAATTTAGTCCTAATGTACAATGCAGTTCTTGTTGAGGATTTTTGTTTGTGTTGCAGGGCAGAAGTTGTGGAGGTTTAATTTGGGATATTTTTGAGTTAGATCTCATTGGAGGGAGTTTTATTTCTCATTGGAGGCTAGTAAAGAAGGCCCTAGAGCATCATTGATACATTTAGCATCAGAACATAGTGTTTTTATCCCCTACAGTGTAGTTCTAGTCCATGACTACATAATTTAGTGAGATGTTGCAGTGGGCAACTCAAAAAAGGCCAAAAATCCAAACTTAAAATATGGCCAAACCATTTCTAGGTTTTTCTGGGTTTTTTGAGTAAAATTCGTGGTTAAAATTGTAGATAATTCTGAGCACTCTAACAGCCTTCTGCACATGGTTCTTCACCTCAGTAGCAGTGGTTTCCAACACCAGTAGCAGTAGCAGCACAACATTTCCAGTGCTTGTTTTCTTTAGTGTATTTCAGCCATCTTGTGGCTTGAGTGCATTCCTTTTGGAGCACTGTGTAATTTCATTTGATATTATATATAATTATATATCTCTGTTTTTTTCTGCTCGTAGATTATTATGTCTTAATGTAATTTCTAGTTGCAACATATTTCCGGCATTTTCCATATTTTAGTGCTATTTCCTATTTTGATTTATTTGGAATGCTGCATATGTTCTATATACCTATATTTTCCATTTTGGAATATTAAAATTTTATACATCTATGTCAAATAAAATGTTAGATTTAGTTGCCCTAAATAATCAAGGCAAAGAAAATAAAAATTTAAGGAAGCAAATAAAAAATATATATGCTTTAGTCTTCAAAATAAAATTCATGGCCATCTCTTTAAATGCACCAATTACGAAAAATATTAAGTGTTGATTAAATGGTGATTAAATTCCTTTAAAAGAGTTATATTTTCATTTAAATGAAAAAATCATATAGCGCCTAATTTATTTTTATTCTAAGTCACAAAATTACAAAGGGTCAAATCACGCTCATAAAAAGGCTGCAAGTTTCAACAGTCAATATTTCTCCCGCTCGAGATCAATGGCAGAGGTTCACTTTGTGACCCCCCCAAACCATTTCTCGTTAACACGATGAGGGGGGGGGGGGGTCTGAAAAGCGGTATTAATGGTCGCCTCCCATTGCATATGTGTCGTCATTAAATTATTTCACACCCCTCCTGCCCAAAACCATAAACCGGGAGGTCCCCCCCCCCCCTCAAAATCCACTAGAGGTATATTATTCCAACAAACCTTTTCCTCCCATGCCCTTACCGTTGTTCATACATCCAATCACATTTCGCCACGTCACTCAATTGTTCTCCATCTCAGCCTCCACTCCCTAATTGTTTTCCCTTCTCCACCTATATGGTCATTCCATAACCGTTTGTATTTCGTTGCTCATTAAAAGTCCGCCCTGAATTGTTAAGCCGCTACAGTCACTATCCAAGCCGTTAAACACAATCACCACTTATAAAATAGTTTCAAAATTCCTTTTATCACTTTTAATTTCTTGTTGATTGATTACAGGTTTCCATCTCTACGCTTTGTCCCCTATTAGAAAAATTTTGACTGTCACCATTTCTACGATTTCCCAACCTTCATACTCATACCTCTCATTCTGTTTTCTTGCTTAAAATTTCCCTGAAAGACAAATCTAAAAAGTAGGTGAACCCAAAGGGAAAATCTAAGAAACAGGTTGCTGAAGAGCCACAAATCACCAACCTAGTTGCAGAGGAAAGCTCTTCCCCTACACCTCAGATCAACCTGGACCTAATCCCTCTTGCAGATGCCTTATTCAAGATTACAGATGCCCACTGTAAATTTTGTTTTCACGAATTACATTTGTGGCTTACACATAAACTCATTTATAGACAGGACCTCATTATGTTCTGGGAATCAATGTTGTGCCTCTTTGCTTTTATACAGACCCATCCATTTCCTGACCTCATTTCCTGGTGCCAAGCTCAGTATGATCCTATAAAGAGGGCAGTAGTGGCTCAAAATGGAAACATTCTGGTCACCATATCTCCAGAAACCATAAACCAAATGCTTCTTATCCCTCAATCTTATTCTCTGATCCATTTTTCACCAACTACTCTTATGGACCTTTGCCATAAGTTGACCTTCCCATAGAGAGCCCAAATTTTCTAAATATTCTTACCTGAGGATGCAGAAATTCCTAAGAAAAACCCACCATACCCAACCTCCATTTTTCCTGAAGCCTCCAAACATTGTTTCTCACTTCTCTCATACCTGCTAGGATAACCTAATGACCAAAAAATTGGTGAACCTATCAAGGGGTTACTATATATTTTTAGTAAATATCAAGCACCATTGTTCATGTATAATTACAGCCAATTCTTGGCTAAAAATATAGATGAGAAATTCGTGAATTTCACAACTTAAGGTGTGCTAATTACACTTTTTTAACTATATACATGTTTTTTTTCAACAGGGAAAGATGTTTCCTATCAAGCTCAACAAATAATATGATCAAGGGGTGAATCAATCAGTGATTCACTAGAAAAATTTAATCAGGGCTGCATCAACAAAAACTACATTTTCAAAGTTCATTGATTTCTTCATATACCCAGTAAAGAAACTGCTTACTGATTAGATAGAACCCAAAATTGGAGAAGAGATCAAAATAATATGACATTTGAGTGAGCAAGCCAAAACATGGGATTGGTATTTATACCAAAATTACATAGAAATTAGAGTATATGGTTGTGAACTCCCACCATATAAGCTCCCCAGATATGTTCCCATGAGAGTATTTTCCCTAGAATACATTCGACATATGATAAATATGGATGACCTCCATTTTGTTTCAAGGAAAAGGAAAGCACAGTTCAAGCTCAAGGCAAGCATTGGATCTTTCATTTATAATACCAGATCAACTACTGCTGAACGTGATGCAATGTTAAAGAAAATGGGATTCCAACCAAGTTTCACATGGTCTTATGACCCACATGGCATTATTTTTACTTTGAGAGTTGAACTGAAAACAACTTCATATAATCATACCTCCATCGCAAAAATAGAAAAGTATATGAATCAGAATCAATGGGTTGAATAAACACTTCAAGAGGCAGATGAAAAATTTCTTTCAACTTCTAATGTGCAGACCCCAGATCCTAAAATCAAGCAACAAAAAAGGGTTAGATAAGAGCTTCCACCTACTAAAGAAATCATGAAGGATTTCATCTTGCAACAAAAGAAGCCAAAAATTGGCTCAAATTTACTTTTAGAAGGAGGACAACCAGAGATAATTGATTTGGGAGAGATTGAAGTTTCTACATCAAAAAGTGTTCTTATGACTCCTCCATCATCATCATCTGCTAGAGAACCTCTGGAGATCATCCAACACTCAGAAGCCAGTTCTTCTGAAGAACATAATATTTTTTCTATATTCTTATACATTAAATGATAAGAATGAAGCGTTAAAATCTAATGTATATAGTCATTTCTGGAAACAAACATCAACTTATCCGCAGGCTTCTCACTGCCTTTTACAGTGAGAAAGGAAGGATGCAAATGGATTTTTTGTTGGCAACATTTCATTTTCCTAAATCTAATTCAGAATTGTTGGGACATAATTGTGAATTAAGGATAATCACGCTTCCCTAGACAGGTGCTATTATAGAACAACAGGTGAAAGAATATACAATTTTTTCTCCTAACTTAGAATAGATACACAGAGAGGATTGGAGGCTTACTTGTTCAGTTTCTTCCAAATGGCTCCTTATGTCGCTTCCACTGCAGCTTCAAATTCAAGCGGTTTTTGAGATAAATGCTTCCTGCAAGAAAGAACACTAAAACAATAGAATATGCAATAATATAGATATCTATTCAAGCTAGTTAGCTAAATCAGTAAAGCATAAACCATACACATCAACTGAGATCTTAAAATATGGAAAATCAAAGCCAATATAGATGCATATAGGGAAAAATAAGCAATACTCTTTATTGATGATAGAAGGAGAGGTTACAACCTAGTGACTGATTTGAAGTGACCTTCCAACAACGATCCCAAGCCTCATCACAGTATAAATCTCTCCAGTAGTAGCTTCACAAATATAGCTCTCAATTGAAAATTCTCCAGCATTTCTCTACTCAAATTCTTCCTCCTCAAGCACTCAGATTTGTGCTCAGTTTATAGATGAACTGTAGGTTGTTTTGCAATCAATAACTTTCCAAAAATAGGCAAGACATGTTTCTAGTCATGTAGATTTCAAATGGACACTTGGATCTAAAGCTTGACACATGTGAACTCTTCTAGAAGGCACTGGACAAGTGGAGATTCCGAAACAATGAGAATTTCGCTCCCAATGTGACCAACGCACCTGTGAATGTCGGGAAGTTCTTTGCAGATCAGCCTTGCATGGGGCTACCTGCATATGCAATGCACTTAGGCCCCTTAGAGCGTGCGTTGGTGAGCTCTCATATGTTATATAATAAGCTTAAAACCATGGAAACCTTTGCTTGATGAAAGTCTTGCTTGATTTGTCTTGTTTCTTGTCTTAGGGCATGTAGCAACTGAAATGATAGGGAATTATAGACCCTTGATCATTGGTCCTAGAGATGATGCCCAGTTAACCAGGTCATTGGTAATAGTGCCCAAATTGAACTATAACAATTGCCCCGTAAAGCATGAGATCCAAATAATAAGAACATTTGATTGAGATGCTTTACACCATGATGAGACTGGAAACGAAGCAGAGTGGTCACCTGCATCAATATTACAATACATTACATCATGATATATCCTCTTTGATCATAATTGCTGAGGGTAGGCATTCCCATGTTCAGCACATAAACAATCTAATAACATGTACATAATTCAGAAAGTCGTCTACATTGGAATGTTGCCTAGATGCAGACATGCCTACAGATATAGGCCCATGTTTGGATGACAATTTGTATGTAAGGTCACCATACAGATGATGTGTACAAAAATCCTAAAATCGCAGCCTAGATGGCTGAAACTAGATCCGAGGTCTTCTTATCTCGTTCACTCGATTATTCGGGTACAAGTCTAGCCATGCGAATATATGATTTGTAGCCGAACATGGAAATGCATAGTTTGATTACCAGCCAATAATGTGAGTTTTTAACAAACATGACATAACCACCATTAATTTCAATCGCCCTCAAGGTACTGTAGTATATTTCGTAAGGCGTGAATAGATGATTTGATGTCGAACGCCAAACAAAATCTTTCAGTCAAAGGTCCGGAAGCGAGGAGGATCTTGTCGATGCTGTAACAAGCCTCATGGTACTGGAATCTGATGTTTCTAAGTGAAATTCCTGGATATTTATTTTTCGTCGACAAGAAGTAACCTTATTGCAAAATAGGAGTTACTGATTTCGGAGACAAGGGTATGACTTGATATAGCAATTTTTAGGGATGACAATCATGAAAATGAAGGTTTACGAGTATTGCAGAAGGATGAGTTTTAATCACTGGATGAATTCTCTTGAACATATCGACGACACTGTGATGAGTTAGAAACATTGACCCAAAACTGAAGTGAAGGTATGATGAAACATAGGTGTGAATGAATTGTCAAGATGATTACCCAACCCAAACAGTCACAGACATGGAGTGAAAGAAGTTTCATGTTCAAGAGCGACTTGCTACCAAAAATAAACTTTGCTTACTTTTCCAAAATTTTCCCCAGTCATTTGTCGACCAATACCTCTTTATTTTTTAACAAGCTTGAGGAGGATAACATTTTCTTGATCTATAATTCAACCCTTCGGGCGAATAAAGTATCACTATTTAATAATTTAACGAGTCTAGTGATGAATGAAACTCGATTCTTACCATGATTAGCAAGCCCATCGCTATTTTATGTTTTAACGAGCTTAACGACAATGATAGCCCGGTCCTTTTTCATATTTTAGAGACTCTGAAAAAGAGGACGAAAGAGAACTCCAAAAGTAATTTTTCATAAATTTGTCTCTCAGACCCGAAAAAGTGTAAAATAATATCTGAAAGAACCTCTTTGGTCATGTTTAACCAAGGTATTATTTTTTTGTAAATAATCCATCTCAGTCTGGAAAAAGGTTAAACTTATACTGAGTAAATATCAATTCATTTACTTTAACGAGCTCAAAAAGACAAGTGCTCGGAAATATTTTCACATTATCAGAGTCTGAAAAGAGTTGAAAGAAGACTCTACGGGTTCCTTTTTCGCTATTATCAAAGCTTGAAAAAGAGATAAAAGTGTGCTTCAAATAATTTTTTGTTTTTAACAAAGCTCGAAAAATAAGGAGAAAAAGTATGCTTTGTGGTCAAGTCTTTCTTTGAAATAAATTTGCACGACTAATTTGTTCATCAGTTGTATTTCCTGTTCAGAACAACATCAAATGGATTAAAAATACCTGTTTCATGATAAAAACATGATGAAACTATATTCATAGCAATAAATTTAACTTGCAGACAATTAAATAACTATATAAAGTAGTTTCACTATTCATTTTCACCATTCCATAGTTACCATTTGCATTTTGGAGCTCTAAACCTGATTTTTCCCCTGAACTTCATTCGTTTATTGAGGTTGTTTCTTTGGATGGATTTCATCGCCGTTTGATCCAGGTTAGTAATATGAACCTCCTCTTCCCTTTAGTATTAATTTCATTTCCATTCCTTGCAAATTTTTATGGTTTTAAGGCCCCCCTAGGGTAAATTCTGCCCAAATTGAGGGCAACGCACCCCTGAATATTGAAAACTGCATTGCATAGCAAGTACAGTGAAGAGTACCTACATATGCAATGCACTATCTCAACCCAGGGACTGCGTTGGGCGCAGTTCAAGTTTTTCATTTTCATGATGTTGATGTAGGAGCATGAGGCTTAGAGACAAAAGGCTTCATTAATTATTCCAAAAATCCAAAAAAAGTTTACAAGAAAAGGTGTTGGTACCTTTAGCTGTCACTTTACAGTTTTACTAGATAGGGTTGAACTAATATCTAGGAAGATTGAGCTGTCTTAGATTAGATTAAGCATATTTAGCCTTCAGTTGATAGATTTAAGGAAGATATTATGTAATTAGGATTTTTTCTAAATTAGGAGAATTCGATCCTCAAGAGGAGGTCAACTATTATGTAAAAACTATAAATGTAACCTCTAAGAAGGAGGAATTTTAATTTGGGCCGTGGAAGAATTGGTTTAGAGGGTTTTTCCTCTGATTTAATAAAGTTGTAGAATTTATTTATCTGTTGTTGCTTGGAAAATTCCCGGAGGGTTTCATCTCTCTGAAAATTCATTTGATTTATATATTCTGTGTAGAACTTACGTGTAAGTAACTTCTATGTAAAGGATTCTGAGAGAGTTTAAGGAATTTTGGTTTCTTGGCCTGAGATCGGGCAGTGATAATTGGTTTATATTATTAAGTTACAAAGCAGATATGGAAGGTTTCCAGAGAAATTGAATTTAAACTGTAATCTGGCGAAAATCTGTGTTTAAACGCATTTGAAAACAAAATTTTGCAAACAAGTGGTTTTGGAAAAAACCGGTCACTGTTGTCGCACAGCTTTTGGAATGCGAGCGGTTTATTCAATTTGAACATGATCAAATAAGATTGTGACACGTCACGGGCGCGAAACCACTAGTTTCGCGTGACTTTTGAGTGATAAAGTAAGGGGGCTATTGGAATGCGATAGTCGTCCGATCATTTTATCAGAGTATCCAATGGTGTTTGCATTAATAGTTACACGGAGTTTTAAAAAGGTATGGACCTGACAGTTTTATTCAAGAGAGTTTTATTAAGGGTTTGAAGTCTAGAATCATTTCCGAAAGTTTAATTTTCGAAGGTTTTTTAAACATTCATTTCCGAAGGTTTTTAACATTTCTAAAGGTTTTAATATTATTTCAATAGAGCTTTATTAAGAGTTTGAAGTTCAGAAATAGATTTCCAAGAGGGTTTTAAACATTGTTTTAAAAGTAAATTATTACATTGCCAAGAGGTTTTTAAACATTATTTCCAAAGGTTTAACATTGGTTTAAAATTGAGTTATAATGTTTCCGAAGGGTAAAGGGGAATTTTTCTTCCGCAAGTCTTTTTATTAGTTTTATAAAAAAAAATTGATAAATTTTGATGACCAAGAGTGGAAAAAAAGACCAGGAACTAATTCCTCTTGAATTAGAGAGAATTTTAACAAAATTTGGGCAGCTCTCCTTAACACTTGCACCTACACTGCCATCATTTGTGGTATCAGAGTAGTCTTCAGAGCATTTTTCAGACATTGAAAAAGCTTGCAAAAGTCAGAAAAATAAATCCAACATGGCTGTCAGAATTGGTAGAGGTGGTGTTGGTAGAAGAAGAGGTAGACCAATTGCAAATGCTAAAGTACTAGAAAATATGCAACAGATTCAAGCTAGATTGGAAGCAATGGAAGCAAGAAAACAGAGAGATCTTGAAGATGTCAGTGAACCTGAAGCTGAAGAAGAAGAAGAAGAAAATGTTGAGCTTACTCCTGATATGAGATTCTTTAAATCAGTTTTAGGATCTACATTCAAGCCTAGACTTGAAGTATCAGCTTTTGCAGGAGGATTGAATCTGGAAGAATTGATAGACTAGATCAATGAAATGAATAAATGCTTTGATTATGAAGAGATGAGTGAAGAAAAAAGAGTTAAGTTTTTTGTCACAAGGTTGAAAGGACATGCAATGTTGAAAATGCAGCAAGATGATGGAGCTTAATGAAATGAAGTCGCCTTCACTAAGTGGGCCCGCAGGCGAATTCTGGCGCAAAGTCTATTTTTAGACATATGGAGCATGGTTCAGGGATTCCAGTTTGAGATTCTTGGAGCATTGGTCATGTTGGTAAAAATAGATGGGACTCTATTTTTTAGGTCGAAGAGGTCGAAGGCTATTTTTAGACTGCCTCTCCTAAAAATATGGAAGTCAAATATTATTTACCCTTAATAATATTTGGACTCTAAACAATAGTTTACTCTCTTGGAGCACTTCAGTTTGAGCTACGGATGTGGCACATGAAACTGCCAGAAGGAAATACGCTTTTCTTATGGGGTATTGAGCTCATGCATGGTTGACTTCAGTTAGGACTTCAGTGGCAGAAGTTTGGTGGAGTTAATGAGATAGATAGTGGAGTTGTGTTCTGTTTATTTTAGTTGAACTAGTTGAGATTAGTTTAACTAGCTAATCAATTATTTATGAGTGGAGTGAATTAAATATTATTTAATTCATTAATTAGTAACTCATTATTCAACTCAAGAACACATCAGTTCACTACAGTGCATGATCAGTTCAGTGGAGACCAGTGAAAGAGGTAGATGAAAGGGTGGAGTTAGCTATCAATGGCGACATCAGTTGTGCATGAGATTTGCACCACACTTGGAGGAATTTCCCATGATGATTGAGCTGTCAAGCCAAGGAGATTCAAACCTTGGATCTATATATAGACAGTCCTGGATTGCGTAATAGAGGCAAGGCAATTGGCGGTGAGTTTTGAACCAGTAACCTGTTCAAAACTGAGCTAGATTGTGGGTAACTTCATGAGATAGTACTGAGTACTTGTGAGGAGTATTGTACTGAGTTTGTTACTTGAATTCTCCATTATAATATACACAGTAGATGCAGGGTTTTCAGCTATAATCTTTCCCCATACATACTGTGTTAATGTGTATGATGATTTGATGTGTTATCGCTTGATTTTATTTCCGCATGTTTGATGATCTGAGTGGAAGAGATGATGTGTTGCATATGAATTCGAACTGTATGTGATCAGGATAGTCTCGGTGGATAATTAATCATTATTCAACAAATTTCTACATGGTATCGGAGCTATTGAAGCAGAGATTGATCATCACAGTGATTACGAACTTATTTCGGTAGACAGAGTCTGCATGCGGTCCAGGTAGCCTCCGGATTCATCTTTCTTTGGAAAGTGAAAGGTCTGGTAAACACCCCTTGTAGTCAATCTCTGTGCTAGAAATAATTTTTTCTCACAGATCTAGAGCGGTTGAGCTTTGAGGTGGAATTCGAAATTTTGCAGCAGTTTTGTTTTCTTGGTGCCAGTGTTGAAAATGTCTTTCAACAGTTTGCGACTCGAATATGCTCTTGAAGGCAGTTCGAATTATGTTGCATGGAAGGATCGCATGGAGGCAGTATTAGAAGATAATGGTCTGAAGTAGTTCGTAGATACGGATGTCCAAAAGCCCACTGATCCTGCTGAAGTCGAAGCATGGCAAAAGAAGATGGCGAAGTGTCGAAGGATCATGTTGGAGGGTGTCAAGGATCATATTGTATCTAGCCTGCATGGAAATGCTACTCCATATTTAATGTGGAAAGCTTTGATGGATATATTCCAGAGTAAGAGCGACCAAAGGAAGCTGGCGCTCAAAGATAAGCTCAGGAACATCAAGATGGAGAAGGGCGACAGTATCGCCAAATACCTCACGAAGTTCACTCAATGCAGAGATGAGCCGGGAAGTGTGGGGGTGACTGTCGAAGACGAGGACATGGTCGACCTGGCTCTCCTTGGTCTTCCGAAGGCTTGGCACTCATATCAAGATAGTGTCAATGGTCGGGAGAAGCTGCCGGGATGGGAGCGCCTTTGGGCGGATCTCATGCAGGAGGAGATAAGGAGGACTACTCGAGATGGATCTTCATCAAAGGGAGCTGATGAAGAAAACCGCGCTTTGGTTGCCAAAGAAAAGAAGGGGAAGGGTAAGAAAACCTCTCATTCTGGTGCAAAGGGCAAGAAGCAGGATATGGCGAAAGTGAAGTGTTTTCACTGCCATGATCACGGACATTATGCTACCAATTGTCCAAAGAAGAAGAAGAACAAGCAAGTGGGAAGATCTGCAGATGGAGAAGCTTTAGCTTCACAGTTCGAGCTTGACTTTTCACTGATCGCATGCTTGGTTTCAAGTGTGTTGGGATCGGTGTGGTTCTTGGACAGCGGTGTGTCATTTCATATGACGGGAGATCGGGATTTGTTCTCAGATCTGGAGGACAAAGATTTGGGTGTGCACATCGAGATGGGCGATGATGGTAGATACAGTGCGACTGGTATCGGTACCATATCCTTTCAGAGGGAGTCTGGTAAACCCTTTGTACTAAAGGATGTCATGCATGTACCCGGATTGAAGAAGAACCTGATTTCAGTAGCTATGTTGGAGGATAAGGGTTATGATGTGGTCTTCAGCGAAGGAAAAGCCTTCCTGCGCAGTAAGACTACTGGAGAGACCCGGAAGATAGGGGTTCGAACTCAGAACCTTTATCAGTTGCAGGTAGATGACTGCGTAGCTATGGCATGCAAGGCGAGAGAAGTGGTGAGCCGGGATGATGAGGGCGAACTGTGGCACAGGAGATTGGGCCACCTTCACCATGGAGCTTTGAAGATTCTGCAGCAGATTTCTACTGGGCTTCCTAAGGGCACCCTTGCGCAGTCAGATCAGTGCAAGGGGTGTACTTTAGGGAAGTATGTGAAAGCCACCTTCACGAGAAGGATAGTTGCGCCACGACGATCCTTGAGAGAGTTCACACAGACATGTGTGTTCCTTTCTCAGTTGCTTCGACAGCAAAGCACAGGTATTATGTGATCTTTGTTGATGATTTCTCTCGAAAGTGCTGGATCTTCTTCATGCAGAAGAAGAGCGATACATTCGCGAAGTTTTGTGAGTTTAAAGCACTGGTCGAGAAGGAGTCGGGGAAGAAGGTGATTTCTCTAAGGAGTGATAACGGTGGTGAATTCATATCGGCTAAATTCAAGGAGTTCTGTAGTGCAGAAGGGATTCAGAGAGAGCTCATCACACCCCATAACCCACAGCAGAACGGGGTGGCTAAGCGGAAGAACAGAACGATCGTGGGTGCTGCACGGGCGATGTTGCATGATCAGGGCCTACCCCTTCACTTGTGGGCTGAGGCATGCAATACAGCAGTGTATGTGCAGAACCGTTGTCCTCACAAGGTTCTTGGCATGAGTACACCAGAGGAGGCTTATTCTGGCAAGAGGCCCGATATTTCCCATTTGCGGATTTTCGGATCTCCTGTCTACATGCATGTGACGAAGGATGCAAGAAGGAAGCTGGATCCAACTGCTGAAGTTGGAATATTTGTGGGGTACACCGATACACCTCACAACTATCGGGTGTATGTGCCAGACAGTCGCAAGACTGTTGTGCGACGGGATATAAAATTTCAGGAGGAGAAAGCCATGCAGTGTTCGCTTGAGAGGGAGCTACACTTGCATGCAGATGAGGAGCTGTTAGAGCGATACATTCGCGAAGTTTTGTGAGTTTAAAGCACTGGTCGAGAAGGAGTCGGGGAAGAAGGTGATTGCTCTAAGGAGTGATAACGGTGGTGAATTCATCTCGTCTGAATTCAAGGAGTTCTGCAGCGCAGAAGGGATTCAGAGAGAGCTCATCGCACCCCATAACCCACAGCAGAACGGGGTGGCTGAGCGGAAGAACAGAACGATCGTGGGTGCTGCACGGGCGATGTTGCATGATTAGGGCCTACCCCTTCACTTGTGGGTTGAGGCATGCAATACAGCAGTGTATGTGCAGAACCGTTGTCCTCACAAGGTTCTTGGCATGAGTACACCAGAGGAGGCTTATTCTGGCAAGAGGCCCGATATTTCCCATTTGCGGATTTTCGGATCTCCTGTCTACATGCATGTGACGAAGGATGCAAGAAGGAAGCTGGATCCAACTGCTGAAGTTGGAATATTTGTGGGGTACACCGATACACCTCACAACTATCGGGTGTATGTGCCAGACAGTCGCAAGACTGTTGTGCGACGGGATATAAAATTTCAGGAGGAGAAAGCCATGCAGTGTTCGCTTGAGAGGGAGCTACACTTGCATGCAGATGAGGAGCTGTTAGTTCCTAAGGAGGAGCTTTCAGATGTGGATCAGCCACAAGAGGAAGTTTAGGAGGTGGAAGAAACCACCCATGCAACGCCAACCATCAGAGGGCGCATGCGCACTACAGAAGCTGAGCGACTGGCTCGAGATGCAGAGAAGGTTGTAGGACCACCTACAGCACAGCGCAGACAGAGGCAGTCACCGGATCGGTACACTGGATACATGGCTCTTGTGAGTCAATGTGTTGTGACGGAGCCATCCTCTTTTGAGGAAGCCGTGGAGGAACCTGCATGGGTTGATGCCATGATCGAAGAATATGATTCGATCATCAGGAACAGTGCATGGGAGATTGTCCCAAGACCGGTTGGGAAATCAGTTGTAGGTTCGCGATGGATCTACAAGGTGAAGCAGGCGGCTGACGGGAGTGTGGAGAAGTATAAGGCGAGATTTGTCGCCCGTGGCTTCTCACAGATCGAGGGGATTGACTATGAGGAGACCTTTGCACCTGTCGCAAGGTACTCTTCCATACGGACGATCCTTGCTCTCTCAGCACAGATGGGATGGCACATTCATCAGATGGATGTGAAGACTGCGTTCCTCAATGGAGTTATTGAGGAGGAGGTGTACATAGAGCAGCCTGAAGGTTTTGAGATCTTCAGCAGTGAGTCGCATGTGTGCCGACTCAAGAGAGCACTGTACGGGCCGAAGCAAGCACCTCGTGCTTGGTACACTCGGATAGACAGCTACTTCACCGGGCTTGGATTCTCCAAGAGTGAGGCGGATCCAAACCTGTACCAGATTGTGGTGGAGGGGAAGCTGTTGATCATCGCACTGTATGTAGATGATCTGATTTTGACTGGCGACGAGCAGTTGATACTTTCATGCAAGGAGGATCTTGCACGAGAGTTTGAGATGAAGGACCTGGGCATCCTTCATTATTTCCTGGGATTGGAGATTTGGCAGCGCAGTGGAGGACTGTTTGTTTCTCGGGGCAAGTATGCCCGGGAGATTCTGGAGAGGTTCAACATGCAAGGCTGCAAGCCTGTTGACACTCCTCTTCCTGGTGGTTGGAGGAAGGAGGATGCTACTTCAGCGGAGGTAGTGGATGCCACTGTCTATCGACAGTTGGTGGGGTCGCTTATGTATCTGGTCAATACACGACCCGATATATGCTATGTCGTTAACCAGCTTTCGCAAGCTATGGTTAAGCCTACCAAGCTCTTCTGGAAGGCAGGCAAGCATTTATTGCGTTATCTTAGTGGCACATCGGGATATGGTCTATATGAAGGACAGATAGATGGAGTTAAGTTGAGCCTATCATGTAAAATAGTGTAGCCCAATGGACCGAAGAGCACATCTCGAGTGAGTTTTCGCATTGGGTCAACAGTTAGCTTCGGTACAAGAAGTGAGATCCGTGGCACCGCCTTCAACAGGCCGGAAAAGGCGATACAAGTCATTACGCGAGGCTGAACTGATGAGGAAGATCCTCGCAGGATTGTTCAGGTTGCATTTGGAGCCTACAGTGATCTACTGTGATAACCAGAGTTGCATTAAACTCTCGGCTAATCCAGTATTTCATGATAGGTCCAAACACATCGACATCAGGTACCATCATATCAAAGATTGTGTTCAGCGGAGAATCATGATGCTTTCATATGTTCCCACGGAGGATCAGGATGCCGACATCCCGACGAAGGCGCTCACCAGGAGCAAGTTCGAATTCCACAGAGGCAGGATAGGGGTTGCAGATAATCCATATCTTGCTGAGAGGGAGTGTTGAAAATGCAGCAAGATGATGGAGCTTAGTGAAATGAAGTCGCCTTCACTAAGTGGGCCCGCAGGCAAATTCTGGCGTAAAGTCTATTTTTAGACTATGTCTATTTTTAGACATATGGAGCATGGTCCGGGGATTGCAGTATGTTATTCTTGGAGTATTGGTCATGTTGGTAAAAATAGATGGACCTCTATTTTTGGACCTATAGGTCGAAGTCTATTTTTAGACTGCCTATCCTAAAAATAGGGAAGTCAAATATTATTTACCCTTAATAATATTTGGACTCTAAACTTCAGTTTACTCTCTTGGAGCACTTCAGTTCGAGCCTTGGAAGTGGCTCATGCATCTGACAGAGGAATTATGCTATTCCTGGGGGTTTGGTGAGCTCATGCATGGTTGACTTCAGTTAGGACTTCAGTGGCAGAAGTTTGGTGGAGTTGATGAGACAGTTGGTGGAGTTGTGTTCGGCTTAACTTAGTTGAACTAGTTGAGATTAGTTTAACTAGCTAATCAACTAGTAATGAGTGGAGTGAATTAAATATTATTTAATTCATTAATTAGTAACTCATTATTCAACTCAAGAACACATCAGTTCACTACAGTGCATGGACAGTTCAGTGGAGACCAGTGGAAGAGATAGATGAAAGGGTGAGTACAGCTATCAGTTGTGACATCAGTTGTGCATGAGATTTGCACCACACTTGGAGGAAATTTCCCATGATGATT